>CAAKMY010106686.1:0-29109 GCA_901111285.1 Corrigiola litoralis | reverse complement strand
ATATATATATATATATATATTTGGTCAAAAAGTCATAAATTATAATTCTTTGAGTTATAACATAAATTTAAGTCAAAAACTAGTTGTCGTAAGTAGAACATTGCGAATCGAACGAAGTAGTATGTAGCAAGATGAGTATCACAATGTGTCATTATACTCAAGTTGTTAATGTCTCATTAAGCCCATCCTATCATTACTAAAAATGGAATTGTATAAGCTTTTGAGATATATGTGGGCTAGGGGTGATAATGAGCTGAGTTGGCTCGAGAAGTTCGAGCTCGACTCGGTCAAAGCTTGATCATAGCTCGACTCGTGTGAACTAGACTCGAGTTCGAGCTCCGCTCAAGTCCTTAATTAACAAGCCAAGCTGAGGAAGGTTTCGGTTCGACTCGTTAAACTCGTGAGCGGCTCGAGTTTTATGTAACAAAAGAATTAATAATTGATCTTTCTTTCTCTATGGTATTAATGTTTTCATCTGTTCATTTTCCATCGCAAATGTTAATTAAAGTTGATTAGTTTAAAAATAGATCTTGGTAAAGTTTACTCATGGGATGATGTCTAGGATAAAATTCCATTTATAGGTAATATTTATCTTAGTTTTTTTTGCATTTAGAAGTCTTGGAGTTTTTGCTTGGCTTATCGAACAGCTTGATTGTGCCTTTGTACTTGTACAGGCTTGATTGTGCCATTTCGTCTTGCTCTATGAAGTTGTCTTAACGGAACTTGAAGTTTGGTACTTCGGCTGAATAGTGTGCCAGAGCTACTGTTGTTTTATCACATTATTATTTTGGTGCCAGAGCTATTACTTTGACAGGCAATAGGCGTCGGCTCAATGCTGTACCAGACTTTGGCTTAAGTGAACTAGCATCTCGCTAGGGCCTGATGCTCCGTAGATCATTAGCTTTAGTTTGGCCTGACCGACCTAAAGAATTTCACCTCAATGAATGTAATGAATAATGCCTTGGTGAATTGAGTCTTGATCAACTACTTTCCATCAATTAGAATGTTAATTTGAAAGTTTACTACTGTTATTATATGGATCTACCTCATAAATGAAATAAATGAGCTCTAATCATCAAACCAAACCATTATTCTATGGAGTGGTGAAGAATGACTTCGATTCCTCTCTCCCACTTCGACCTTCTACAAAGGATAAATTTTTTCACTAATTTAAGATACATATGTATCATTTGTCAAGAAATATATGACTTTAGTTGCAATTCGATGTAGAAGACTAATGGTGTTGCATGCATACACAAAAGAAATTCAAAACGTAACAAATGTATAAAGGTTAAAATAGTAGAAAGATTTGGCTATGCAACTACTAATTCAATAATCTTTCTTAGCTAACATTCTTCGTTTATATGAAAATAATAATCAACATTACTCATCTATTATAGGTAAATAAAATTGTTCATTCATTGCAGTCAAAAAGACGTACAATGAGCATTATTTTGACACACTATATTCTACAATATATAATTTAAAAGCACTATAAATAACATTGAGCATGTTTTAATTAGCTTTAGAGTCATGCATGTGTGAGTTAATTTTCCCAAATTGAAGGCTCTATTTTATAATTCTAGTGAACTACTTTTCAATTATCAATTGATTTTTAGACTGAAGCCGTGCTACCTTTATGGTGTTTCCTCCCCGATTAATGGTATTAGAGCACACTTAAATCTTACACGGAATGTGTGTATGTGATGTGGGTTGTTTGCCGTTTTGGGACTTTATGAGAGAAGATGAGATTCTCATTGTGGTTCAAGGAGTCCATAAGTTATTTCTCTTCTACACTCATGTCAAAGAGGGTGTAATATAATTAAGAAGCCAATAAGGCAAATGCTCAAGCTCGAACTCAATACTAAGATGATAAAATGAGATCTTCTTTAGCAAATGAGTCACTCCATCAAGATAGTTTACATGTATATTACTAATGGAAATATTCTCGAGAATGAACAATCACCCAAACAAAACTTTACTCGTACTCGGTTGATCTAGGGAATAAGCTTCGAGTGTTATATTCATATGGTTTATGTAATTCATAGACAGACTTTAACAAAATTTATTTGTAAATGATTAAGAAACTCATATATTCATATACACAATAGAGTATCGATTCTATCATAAATTATTAAAAAACAAAATCTTATTTAAACTCAAAATTATTCGTAGTCATTTTTGGGTTTAAAGTAGTCAGTTTTCATTAACATTATGATACCATTATAAGCCAAATAGTGACAACTTTAAGCTAGTGTAATGTTAACTTAAATTTAGACCGTTTTTTGTGCGATTTTATAATACACTCCACCACCAAAGACTCAAGCCAAGATGCCCAAGTTGGATGACTCTATCTGGCAAGAGGCCACCTCCTCTATCTTCTTGGTCACGAGTTCGAGTATGAGTAGAAACTTTGGTTGTATTCATGTTGGCTCTTTGGGCTCTCATTGGCCTTGAGTTTGAGGCAACGATAGTTTACAAGCTCCTTTATTTAAAAGTGAGAGTGTTCCCCTCTTTTACCTATTTGAATCGAGCTGATCAACTCGCTAATTCTTTATGATCCTCTGCTGATCAGGGTCATGAGGACGAAGATTTACCTAGTGTCGAAAAAAAAAGAGACTCAAGACAAGATGATTTGTACCTTGTTGGCGGTAGTAACTAGTACTAGTACTAGCTAGCAAGAGTGTCATTTATACGTGTAAAATAAATTCCCCTCTGTAGAGACACAAAGACGAGTACTTGATATTTAATTACACACCCCTCTTTCAGCAAAGAAAAAGTAAGGTTGGTTGTGGTGGTGAGCTGTGTGTTTTTGTTCTTAATAAAATTCCTTGTCACATGGTTTCCTCTGCCATCCCATAAATCTCACTTCCCTTAACAAATATTCTCTCACAGGTCTAAATAGAATTTTTATTTCCCATCCTCATCTTAGTTAAGTCTCATGTAAGAGGACCTTCAAATTAAAGATGTGGAATTATAGCTTCAAATGCTACAGATGATGAGGGCAACACCAAGAATCTTAACCACCATACTATCCATTTTAATACTCTACACATACCATTCTCTTAGTCTAAACACTGATGGTGTCCTACTCCTCTCTTTCAAGTTCTCCATCTTAAGCGACCCCTTACACGTCCTAGACTCATGGACTATCTACGCCGATACGCCATGCTCGTGGCATGGCGTAACGTGCGGGGGTAACAATGTATTGTCACCCGTCTTAGGCTCAGGTACAGGCTCAGGCTCGGAAGACTCGGACCGTGTCACTGGGGTGTCGCTCCCAGGGGCTCAACTCCTGGGGTCCATCCCAGCTAACTTCGGCCTACTCGAACGCCTTCAGACACTCAACTTGTCATCCAATTCGATCAATGGATCGATCCCGGACACGTTGTTCAGCCTCTCTAGTCTCCGCGTCCTGGACGTGTCCGAGAATTTGATCTTTGGAGGACTTTCTGAGTCGATAGGAGGGCTTAGGAACTTAGAGGTGCTCGACGTGTCCGGAAATGCATTAGGTGGCTATATTCCAAGGAGTCTTGCTAGCTTGAAGAATCTAACCGAGATTTCATTGCAAGGGAATTATTTCACAGGAAGTGTCCCAGGTGGGTTCGACCGTGTCCGGTTTATGGATCTATCCTCGAATATAATTAACGGTTCATTGCCGGTTGATTTTGGTGGAGGTAATATTCAGTATTTCAATCTTTCATATAATAGGCTTTCAGGGGAAATACCGCCAGAATTTGGGCGCAATATTCCGGAAAATGCGACACTAGATTTGTCATACAATAACTTTACTGGAAAAGTTCCGGACACTAATGTTTTTCTAAACCAGCAGAAGGATTCATTTGATGGGAATCCGGATCTTTGTGGCCTGCCATCCGATAACCCGTGCCCAATCCCCGCGAGCCCAACCGCGCTTCCAATCGCTTCCGGTCAGCCCATTCCTCCTCCCGCCATCGCCGCGATTCCTAAAACGTTTGCCAGCTCTCCGGATGGTGGGCCGCAAGGCCCACACAAGGGGAAAAAAGAGAAGAATAATCATGGGGTTAGGCCTCATACTATTGCTTGGATCGTTGTAGGAGATGTGGGTGGGGTTGCCATCCTTGCTATGATCATACTCTACGTGTATAGACAAAAGACTACTGCTACTGCTACTAAGGCTAGTAAGATTGTAAGTGTAAATTCAAACTCGAAAGGTCCACCCTCGTCAACAGTAGCGTTGGCGAGGAGAGATGAGTCATATTCGACATCAAGCTCGTCTACTTCATCGGAGAAGGGGATCGCTAGGTGGGCTTGTCTTCGGAAAGGGAAGAGCGAGGAGGAAGACGAGGATGAGGATGACGAACGCGGGTCTATGGATAATGAAAGCGAGCAGCATCATTATAAGCAGGAGCAAGGGCAGCTGGTGACCGTGGATGGAGAAAAAGAATTAGAGTTAGAGACGCTATTGAAAGCGTCTGCGTATATTTTAGGGGCGAGTGGTACTAGCATCATTTACAGGGCTGTCTTGGAGGATGGCACGGTTTTGGCGGTTCGAAGAGTCGGAGAATGTAGCTGTGTCGAGAGACTCAAGGACTTCGAGGGTCATGTTCGAGCCATTGGGAAGCTGGTGCACCCGAACTTGGTTAGGGTCCGAGGGTTCTACTGGGCTGCAGACGAGAAGCTCATCATCTACGAGTATGTTCCCAATGGCAGTCTCGCTAACGCTCGTTACCGTAAGTTGCTCGCTCTTTTACTTTTTAATCAATTTTTTCACTAGTTTTTGCTTGTTCTGTGGTGCATGGTCAAGGATATAGTAGTTATTACGTGCATTTTCTGTAAATGTCTCTTTTAGTTGCTTGCAATGTGTTCATTTGACTATAAGGAGCAAAAACCAATAATGAATGTGATTTCGCATAATTTAAGAAATGTCATATGGTCGATGAACATAGTTATGTCAAATCTCTTATCCCAATATATATATATGCAAACCGGTGCTTCACAATCTAATTAGTTTTGTAAACCAGATAACAATTTAGAGTATCCTATGAATCTATGATATCAAAATGTACTTCACAAATGAACCACATGTAACAGGGAGTACAGAGTACTAGTGAGTGAGTTAGACAAAGTGGGACGCCAATATTACATGCCACACACTTGTAACACCGTGACACAGACTACAGTTATTCGGAGCGGTGAATATGGGGACAGCTTGGTGAAGTGGACCGGGCATAGGTTTAAGGAAAACACAGAATGGTGGAGTTGTTGTAACGGAAGCCTTTAAATATTATTGATGTTCTGCCTTTGTCAAAATTACCGCTATACTTAATTTGGGTCTTTGTCTTCAATTTCCTATAGTTAATTTTCATGTACAGTTGCATGTCAGTGTTGGCGGACCCCCGTAACATGCAATATGTGCGGTTTACTTCGGGTAAATAATGGAGCAATAGAGATTTGATATATGAAAAGGTAGCTCATGTCAATCAAAGCTTGATAGTAGTATGAAAGTGTGAAACTAGTAGAGCTTGAGAAGTATATAGAAATCAGAATTGAGAACTGGAAACATAAATATGGTGGTCCTGGCTACTTATGATCACATGCATAGTGCACTTACAAGTTACAACTTTATGGTTTGATTCATGGTTTTCTGAGTGTTTTCTTGTATGTTCCTGATGCAATATTTTGCCCCGAAATGGAAGATAGCCCCTTAGTTTGAATGTTCAATGCGGACTTTAGATCGAGAATCCTAAGATGTTAAGTATGTTGTGCATATAATCGATACATACAATGTACATGTATTAGTGAACTGCAGAAATCTAATGAAATTTTTTCACGTTTAAGTAGAATGTGAACTGTTTGTTACTCTGTCTTCAATGTTGGCCTTGAGTTATAGCAGTAATTGATCGTTTTCTTTCACATTAAGGCAAAGATCTCAGATTATGGCAAGTCTGCTTTTCAGTAGGATGAGAATGTCTAGGAACTTTCAGTGTCCTAGCTCCTAAGCAGTAAGCTTTAGGATCAGTACATGTAGGCCAGGTGATTTAGACCTGTAACTTTACAATGAACCTTTACCACTACCACTAGCTAGACTTTCTTGATGACATAATATAATACATGTCTCATTTGTTATTACAGAGGGTCAACTGGTACAAGTAAAAGTTTACAAAATTATAAAGTATACATTAGCATACATTGATTATAATTTTATAAGTAATCCAAGTTGGGACTAACAATTAAAGTTTGATTTTGACTTAATAGGGAAAGCTGGTTCTTCACCATGCCACATACCATGGGAGGTGAGGCTAAGGATAGCAAAAGGAGTAGCCCGTGGGCTAAGTTACATTCATGAAAAGAAGCATGTACATGGCAATCTAAAGCCCAGTAACATACTCTTGGACATTGACATGGAGCCCAAGATTGGTGATTTTGGGCTTGAGAGGCTCGCAACTGGTAAATCCGGATATTTACCCGGTGGGTCGACCCGACATTTTGGTAGCAAGAGATCCACAGCGTCGCGGGACAGCTTCCAAGACTATTCTGTTGGGGCTACCCCAAGTCCGAGTACAAGCTCAATCGGGTGTGTTTCACCATATCACCCACCCGAATCACTAAGAAGCCTAAAACCCAGCCCAAAATGGGATGTATACTCATTTGGGGTGGTGTTACTTGAACTTCTAACTGGAAAGGTTGTGATATCGGATGAACTTGGCCCGCCCGTCTTGGCCGGATTGGCAGTTGGGTTGGATGACAAGACTCGGGTGCTCCGGATGGCTGACGCGGCAATCCGAGCTGACCTGGAGGGCAGAGAGGAGGCTTTGCTAACCTGCTTAAAGCTAGGATATAATTGTGTTTCACATGTTCCACAAAAGAGACCATCGATGAAAGAAGCACTCCACGTTCTAGAAAAGATAGCAACTTCTTCAGCATCATCATCATACTATTATGGTCCCTAGATTGATAATAATTTATGCTGACCTTCACTCCCCTAGTCACCTTCCAAAGCTTTGTAGATTGAGAGAAAAGAAGTGAATTGAAAGAACGAGTTGTACGTATGTATGATTGACACAGGTTGTACCTTTTACTTTGTCTTAACTTTTTGTTCACCTTTGATAGCACCCTTTCTACAGTTTGGAGTTGTTTGTGTTGTAAGTCTTGTAACTGTCTAGCCTAGCTAGCACCAATTATTGGATTTGGATTTTGTTGCGTGGCACCACTAATCATATTTATGGTCGTGTGTTCAGCCCTTTGAATGTATAGAAATGATCATAAAATGTTGGCTCGCATTATTGTGTTTAATTACTAAAGTACACCACCTCTAATTGAGTATCTTTTGTCGTAGTTGAAAAATTAGTCTCGACTTCAACTTAATGATGTGATTTTGAAGGAAAAAGAAAGTCAGGGGTCCATGTTTCTCCATAATTGTATATAGTGCTGGGGAAGGAAATGGATGGTGGAAACTGGAAAGAGACTAACAGAGATTCGATCACCTTTCATTTTTAGCAAAATCAATTCCTCCCCTATATTGGAAACACGAAATACAAAGGGAAAGGGAAAGTTCACCCTCCTGTTTACTGTCCTCTTCCTCATCTCTTTCTTTCTCCTCCCATTGTACTATTTGTTTAAGCATCCTACCGTTTTTTTTTTTTTTTTTTTGTAAAATAAGATCACTTTAAAATGGTTATATTTTACCCTTAAATTCTGTGGCTAGCTACTATATGCAAACTGCAAAGACCCTAAGTCGATTTAGAACAATATCGATAAGAAGACTAGGGAGTTTATTTATGGCAGTGACGAGAATGCAAGGAATATCCATCTCATCTTTTGTGAGAAGATTCAAAACCCAAAAGATTGTAGAGGTCTAGGTATCAGGTCATCTAGACAATCCAATGCGGCATTTCTTGGCCAGGCTCCAGTCTTTTTTTATCAACGTGATCTAATTGCTTGGATTATCGACAATATTAGCAACTCCAATCCTAGTTCCCCCGGAGATTGGCCTCTCTACTTTGTAGTCACATGTTGGTGGATATGGAAGTGGAGGAATGTCGTAGTTTTTGCTAGAACAGATAGTATTCCAATCCACATCACTAGATTCCTTCTTCAAAGGTTTGCAAAAATCAAGCATGTTTTTGTTCGTCATATTCAATTCTACAAAACTCTCCTAGTTCAACACAATTTGAGTTTGAAGTTCTTTGTAAATACCCTTCATACAATTGGGTTTCCCTTAACTTGGATGTAGTGTCCAAGGGTAACCCTAGCTTGGCAGGAAGTGGAGGCTTAGGCTTAATAAGAGATAGCTACGGTAATTTTATAGTTGGCTTCTATGGCTCTGTCTAACCTTTGTTCGTCCATGAGTGGGGAGCTCATCGCCTTATCTCGTGGTCTTGAGATAAAAGAGGATAAAGGCTTTCACAAGATTGCAATTGATTGGGATAACAAGTTATGTGACGAGTATATGGTTGATGAGTATACTCCCCATGGTTCACTCAAGCATAAATTTCATTACAACATATTACAGTTGAGGCACATCCGTAAAGAACGAAATCGAGCCGCAAATTGATTAGTTGATCAAGGCGTTGAGAGCTCTAACATGATGATGATTTCACATGCCCGTGACTTTGCCACATATTACAAGGTCTATCAAACAAAAGTTTGTGAAATAATGTAAAAGGTGGGGCGACATAAGCAAAATGAAGGTGACCTAAGGTACACCCTTTGTCCAAAGCTGACAATTTGAGCCCGTTACTTATTTATTCTGAACTTATCCTATTTTTCTAAAATAAGAAGAATAAAAAAAATCAGGCTAGCAGATGAAGCCCTTGGTCGGATAGTGTCATCTTGAGTTGTGATTTTCTCGGGTTGTATCGGGTCAGGTTTTGTTTTAGACCTAGTCTATCATGTCCACATAAGCAAAAAGAAGATTGAACACTACCTACCCAACCCAAGCCCAAGTCCAGAATAGCTTAACGACTATTTAAACCAAAACAAAAATACTGAATAACCGTGACCCACCCCGCTCAAAGTGGGTCGCGACCCGCAATTTGCAATAACATGCCGGGCCTCTAACAGGTCATGACGGGTCAAAAATCGTAAAATAATGGAAAAATGTTACAAAAAACTCGTGACCCACGACGACCCGCAAAAACTTTCTTTGAGACCTAGCCCGACCCAATGAACAGGCCTACACCCGATGGGTTTCTATCATCCTTTACGCTACCGACCCAATAGAAGCCCAAGCCCAAGCCCAGAAAAGCAAACGACTATTTAAACCAAAATCAAAATACTCCACAACTAACGTTCCAATTTCATTTCATATCATCCCGCTTAATCCCCCTTTTCAAAATCCCTGTATTTTCCCATTCACATTTTCAATGACGTCAAAGATAGGGATGATGGACCCCGCATACTTCGTCGGAAGATCGGAAATCCTCTCCTGGATCAACTCCACCCTCCACCTCACCCTCGCCAAAGTCGAAGAAGTATATCTATTTTTATTCAGGGACAGACCGTCTATTTTTATTATAAAAGCAGACCAGGCCATGCCATGCTGGTCCAATAAAGACAACTAATTTTGGCGCTTAAGAAAATTTACCTAGTAAAGAGTTGGGGTCTACGGACTTTTATTGTAAAAGTAGACGGTCTTTTCTAATAATTTGTGATTTATTTTTAATCGCTTGATTTTGTCATGTTTTGATTATTGGAAATGTTGAATGTATCAGGCGTGTGCCGGAGCGGTGCACTGTCAGTTAATGGACGCGGCCCATCCCGGGACCGTGCCCATGCACAAGGTCAGCTTCGAGGCGAAGAATGAGTATGATATGATTCAGAATTATAAGGTTCTTCAGGATGTTTTCAACAAGCTCAAAATCGACAAGGTTGATTAATTTTTTTGTTTAATTGATTGGATTATAGAAGTTGGGGTTTTGTATTTTTGATATATTTAGTTAGTTAAGTAATTAATTAGTAGATGTTGTTGTGTTTGTGGTGATTAGAATATAGAGGTGAATAAGCTGATTAAAGGAAGGCCGCTCGATAATCTCGAGTTCTTGCAGTGGATGAAGCGTTACTGTGATTCTGTCAACAGCGGCGCCATACACAAGTAATTGCGTCTGTTTGTCTGTGTTTGTTTATTTGATTTGTGTTGATGATTTTTTTCAGTGTTACTTGATATTGGACATGTTATGATTGTATTGATTGAACGTTTGCTATTAGAAACTGCGGTAATTTGGTCTTGAGGAAGTTGATTGTTTTTTGACGATTTGCGCAAGTGTTTTGGCTTGTTTTAGTGAGTAGTTTGATCTGGATTATTGAACATCTGTTGATGCTTCATTTGCGAGTGAAATTGCGTAATTTGGCCTCTCTGAAGTTGATTGTTTTATGATTATATTGTGCAAGTGTTTTGGCTAGATTTAATGAGTACTTAAATGACTGTGAATAATGAAGATTAGTTGATAAAACTGATTCGCGCTTCATTTGTGAGTACAACGGCGGTATTTGGCCTTTGTAGGTTAGTCGTTGTGTAATTGCTTTGCTTAAGTGTTTTAGTTTGTTTAAATGAGTGCTATGTAACTTAGAACTTCATTGGTAGTTGATTATAGCGTTAAAGTATTGAGGTGCGCAAATTTCTGATCCTGTTAGCGATAATTTGGCCTAAAGATGTTGTAAACTTGTGATAGCAGCTGATTCATGTAATGTCATATGTGACATGTCAATCCATGTGTGCATTTGCTTGATTGGACATATTTGAACATGTGACCAAGGAAAAATCCGAATGCTATAGCTGTCTTTCAATTCTAGGTACTTATTGTATGACCATAGAAACTCTGATGTTCAGAATATTGTTTTCTGGAGTAGACATCTCTCCATGTAGAGTTCGAGTAGTCCAAAGCCACCTTTTGGCTTCTGAAGCCTAAACAAGTTATTGTTATGTCATCAGTCGATCCTACAGTTAAGGAAGTGAACTTTTTAGTGGATATACAGCATTTGTTGAATGCTTGATTTGGTTAAGTTTCTTTTTATTATATTTAAGCAAAGTCTACTCGAGAAACTAGTGACCTTCAGTAGAGTAGAGATATAGTCAGTTGGCTTATCTAGATTGATTTCTGAATGTATTATGGGCTATTCTTCACTTAGCTAAGAAATAGAACACTTTAAGGATGACTTATATTACAAGGGTAAGAAAGAGGCATGGAATGTAGATGTTTATTTGGGGGAACATTTGAAAAGTGTAAGTTGGTATATCTGACTGAGTGACCGTAATAGCAAATTCAGTCTGAACCCTGAGTACTGTTCAGTGTTCTATAGTTCTTTTATCCTGATCGAGTGATCGTGCTTGCTTTAAATTTGCATGATAAGATGAAACTTGACTTTGGGATAGAAGTTTGTTTTAGACGAATCAGCATTGGGACATATAGAGTGAAGGTGCTCTGAGTTTTTGCCACCCCCTTTTATTTGATGATGCGCAGTTTGTACAATGTCTTGAATTTCTAAAAGATGCCAATGCTGAAGGTATTGCTGATTTATTGCTGCAAAATGACACTGTGCATTGAACTCTTATAAACTTCTTATCTTGTTTTCCTGTCAGTTACAATCCTCTAGAAAGGAGAGAGGCTTGTAAAGGAGGAAAAGGACCTAGCAAGAGAAGTGCTCCATCACAGACTTCGACCAAGTCTTCTGCAGCAGCACCAAAGTCTTACCCTACTCAAAGTTCTCAAAGGCCTGATGGAACCTCTGCACATGCCTCAAATCAAGCAACCAATGCACCTAAACCTGCATCCGATGGTGGGGGTGCATATGATGAACAGGTATCTACCTGAGTCTGCGGACTATGAGACTGTGTTTTAGTCTAGGATTGTGCTCTTTATACATTATTTGATAAGATGTCTATTTTCTACTCAAGTATACTGACTAAAGAATTGTTGTGTAGATCACAGAGCTGAAGCTGTCAGTAGATACTCTTGAGAAGGAGAGGGATTTCTATTTTGCAAAGCTGAGAGACATTGAGATTTTGTGCCAAAATCCTGAGATTGAAAATCACCCTGTAAGCTAATTAACTTTATTCTGAACCTATCTTATATCAAGCATCCTAGAGCTGAACTCCCTATTCTTTTTCCGCTGCAGGTTGTTGAAGCAATGAAGAAGATCCTCTATGCAGTGGATGATAATGCATCAGTGATAGAGGAAGCTCAAGCCTTGCTAGCACAGAAACAAGCAGAGTTAGTGAGTCCAGTCTCAGAGCCACCAGAAGATGGTTTGAAGGTGGAAACACTCAAGAGAAAGATCATTGACAACCTGGAAGTCGATGCTGTTGCTAGGACAACTTTGTCTCCCAGGCAAAGGCTCTCGGATGTTTCTGATGTGCATCATAGTGGATCACCATTATCGACCATCTAGACCTTTTCTCCACTGCTGGAGTGAGGAATACAAATTGCTTTTTTGATGCATAATACAAGTGGAGGTATGTGACTTCCTAGGTCGCATTTGAAGGGTCAGGCTGTGAGTTTTTTGGAATCAAACAGAAATTTCATAATATTTTTTGCTGCATAGATTCAATTCATTCTTGTTTGTGTCTATATTTTCAAAAAATGTAAAACAATGTGCTGCTTGTTAGGAAACTTCCTCCAGCATATGGTTTGACTTTGCTACTATACTCAATCAGAACCTGTTAAATCCATAGCATCTCCATATCTTGAAATCGTATTTTAAAGTCCATAAACACCATGCTCTGTAAAATTCGTTAATGCTTCTGATATCTGATCACTTGCTTTCAAATGTTAGTATGATAAGAGTATTGGTGAACTATTGATGAATGTTTGCACTTACAAATAGCAAGATTTCCGCGATGTGATGGCAGGTGAATTCATGCTCGTCTTTGTTTTATAAAAAAAAGGTTTGATTCTTGTATGTACATCATGATGATAGATTTGTGGATTTTGTATCTATGTACTACTCTAATACGGAGTACATTATTCAGTGTTCTTATTACCTTTGTTGTCCAACTGATAGTAGAAGATCATGTAGGAGATCTGGTGGATAGCCTTGACTAAAAGTGAAGGCCAGTTCCTCTTAGTTCTTAAGCAGCCACCTATAATTGCAAGTGTTCTTTATCTCCTTTGCTGCCTCGTGCGGAATTAGTTGACACTTATACCATACTCAGAAATTTCTGTTGCAAAATCTTTTCTCGTTCCTGTCTTACTCTCTTTGTGCATTGCAATTTATCAGAATAATTAGCGAGAAGTCTTCTGGAGTCTAAAATGCCTAAGTTCCTCTTGGACTTCGGCTTTTGAACTACTATACATAATACAAAATCAGTATCAGCCCCTACAAATACCATTTTGATGGACGTACTCATGCCGTGAAGACTTTTTGAGGCTCCTATAAGTAGTGGGGAACCTTTTGCGTTCCCCTGATAAAGTCACACCATAAAGTCTTCTCGGATAATCGGAGGCAAGCCTTTCGTAAGCTTCTGATTTACAGCTTGTTGAGGTATGTTGTGTATGAAGACAATAGCTAATGACTTTCAAACTGAATTATCGACATATAGAGCCATTTGATACTACTAGTTTAGCCTCTCCACAGCGGGCTTGGATCCTCTAGAGTTTTTTCTTATATAGTTGATAGAGTTTACCATTGATAGCTTGAGAAGTGGGATGCATGACCAAAACACCCAAAAGGGGAAAATGTAAATTAAATTAGTACTCCTATTTTAGAGAAACTCTACACTATAGAGTTGTTTTTCAATTCCAGTCCTCCAGAGGATCCCATCGCTTCTAATCCGTCAATTTTATGCTTCTCCCTCCCATACTCTTTAGCCTTTTATAACCTTTCTAGCTTGTTTTTCATTTTCTTGTCGACTTTTGATCGACCACATAACATTTAAAAAAGACGGTTTAATTTTAACTTAAAATTAGAGATGGTCGCTAGTTGAGTTAAAGTGATCACATACTATTAACACTACAATATAAGTGACCACTTAAAGTCAAATAGTGATACCATTTCCCGTCTAGTTTCGGTCTTGATTTTGAGAACAGTGAATCATTATAAGTCAAGCTTTAAAAGCGATTGGTGAAACTTTCATAGGTGAAATTTTGTCCCTTTCCATTTCATATCTAAACGCAACACCAAAGTGCTTAAAGCCAACACATTCATAGGTGAAACTTTGAAAATATTCCAAAAAATTTCCTTATCATAATTGTAGAGTTCCTTTTTGAGATAGAATCATATTAAATAAGGCTCTGCACACTTAAATTGTATGAACTTCTACGGAGTAATATTTTTTTTATCTAAGGAGTTGAGCGAAATTGCAATAAGTTCATACTATATGCTTTTTTCACAATGACAATCTCCCATATAACACTAAATGCTCCAATGTACCAAGCAAAAGATGGCAAATTATATTCCAGAACATACTTTCATTTTATTTTCCTTCTCTCTCACGATAATTTTCCAAAAGTTTAGAAAATACATTTATAATATATTAATATCTAACAAATTAATTATTAAAAAGTTTAAATTACGCTATTTTCTTGATAGCCAATAATTAAGTTACACCATTGAATAAACTTATCAAATTTAGCATCTATGTCTTATTGCAAACCGAGGAGCAGTTTTACTTTGTGTTCAACCCTTCAATGTATCTTTTGAGTTTTTTTTTTTTTTTGAATAAGTATCTTTTGAGTTTTGAATGCTTACCAAAAAAAAAAAAAAATCTTTTGAGTTTTGAATTAGTTTACTATGTGGAGGTTGGCGCCTTGGCGGTCGAACAGCAACCATATTTACTGTATTTCCCGGAATATAACTTGTTTTCATCGATCCTTCTCTCAACAAAAAATAGGAACTACAAAAGAGGGGGGAAAAAAAATCTGAGCTACCTATATTTGGGATGAAACAAGCATTTTTATTTCCCCACCGGGGTAGTGTGCATGTACCTTTAATTGTTTCATATAACTATATCAGCAATGTGTTCCTACGTCCGCAATAGTTGGATATACTGGTGGTTGTAAGAGAAAGCCTTATATGAACACATTTGGACTTCTTCACCACCTTTTCTCTGAAGTAATTATTTCAAGCTTCATACCTTCAGATTCCAAGATGGTATGTCTTCGCATCTTGTTTTCATGAATTCAGAATTTTAAGGCTATCTTTCACATTGCTTAAAAATAATGCAACTTTATGTTCTAATATTGTAAGATACCATGCAATACTTTCTGTATATATTGTACATGATAATGCATTTAACATTAAGCATACATACATTGTATAATTTTATCTCTATAAGATTTGGGCCAAATGTTAATTTCACTGATTCATTTTATTTGCTTCCTGACCTAACAATAGAGTGCTCAACAACATAATAACCAACAAAATCTAACAGAGGTAAAGGTGGACACGATCGATCATAGGGATAGTGCAGGGCAGGGCCAACATCAAAGGGATATTGAGGTGATTCACCAACTTCATCAATCTCAAAAGGGAAAACCCGCTACCAGCGGCAGTGTTCTTACAGGGGCGGCAGTTGCTGCCGTTGGTGCTCTCGAATCTGCTAAGGAAGCTCTCAATAGGTAGTCCTTCATGACTCATGAGTTTGAGTCTTATAGCTTCGGATTAAATATGAGCATTGTCTGTCCTTGTTTTCTCCTCTTATTAGTAAAGAGGAAAATTAAGGTCTATAACAATTCTCGTGAAGCTATATACTTGATGTAACATAAGCTTATAAAATATCTGGTTGTATGTATGCTCTGAAACCACAACAATGTTTGGGACTAACGATGCGAAATGAAGAGGTCGAAAATCCAAAATGGTAAAGACGTTATTTTCGAAAGACTTAATTTTTTACACGAGTTAAAAACGTGATGGCTATAATGATAACAATAATTACAATAATGATGATGATGTTTATAAATTATCCTTCTATCTCAATTAAGTGCATAAATCGATACATCTTGCTCGTCTTCTATAACATGAAGACAATTAGCTACAACATCAAGCAAATCAACCTGTTTGACTTCCATCAAAAATGAAACAAAACTAGGCTCAAAGGTAAATTAAGATCTACGCCTCGGGCTTGTTTTAAGCCGTAGATCAACATCATGCAGGACATGCACAAGATAAGACGGAGATGCAACTTCACTCACAACATGCATAGATTTAGATAAGTAGTGATGATAGTATTCCGGTTGATAAAACTGCCTTCTTGCTTCAGCCTTTTTCGGGGATCAGAAGAGCTTTTGATATTCACTCTATCCTTTAACAAGCTCTAGGGATCAGAACACTTTTTTCGAGGTAGAAATTCGTTGGTCTCACCCTCCTGAAGGCTTGGTCTCTCTCAACACTGATGATGCGTAATGCGTTTAAGGGGATTTTGGGGCTCACAAGAGGAGGGGTGTTGAGGAACAACTTAGGAGATTTTGTGCTTGCGTACTATTGGCTAATTGGTATATGCTCATTTATGAGAGCTGAGTTAATTGCCTTGGCACTCGGTGTGGAGCTGGCTTGGTTGAAGGTTTTCGAAAAGCTGTAGTAGGTATGTACATCCAAGAAGGCGTGGAGCTTAGGGTTCAAGGTTCAAGGGAGCCTTTAGTTTTTGATCCAACATTGCAGGGACATGATTCAAAGGCATCATTGACAAGTGAAGGTCGAGCACATTTTTTCAGGGAACGGAATAGAGCTGCGGATTGGCTAGCAAATCAAGGCGTGGTTGTCCAGAGAAGATGATAGTGGTTTATGCTCCAAGTCAAGAATTGCAAGCTATACTTCAAAAAGATGTGAGTAGCTTGGCCTCGTATGATTAGAGCTAATGTTCCTATATTTCTGAGTTTGTATTAGGATTAAAAAAAAAACATACACAGATTCAGACAAATATGCTTATTCATTCTTAACAAGAGTATATATAGTTAGATGAAGATGTATAGATGGGATTTGTGATAGTTCTGTTGACGCACATATTACCAATGCACATGATTGAAGCATCCTCAATTGAAGAGTCTCATAACACTCGAAACCCACTTGAACGTAGCCAAAAAATATGGACCCTATAACACCGCGTACGGAAATGAGCCGAGCCGAGATGATTGACACCTGCAACAAGCGTGGGGTTGCTCCATTCGGCCACTCTAGCTGACTCCATAGAGGGATCACTTTGATAAGTAGTAATATGGGGCAATTTGACAAATACAAGTCAAGAAAATCTTTTATTATTTTTAATGTAGGATGTACTATTTTCATTTCCATTTTAACAATACTTCAATGTAATTATTTTGTATGAGTTTTATAATAGTTTTTTAGAATATTAATAGTTAGAATATTTAATAGTGTTGTACGAAGTATTTAACAAGGAACTTAGGCCTTTCGGTGTTTCGGTCAAGTACAAATTTGTTCAAAGCCGACGACAAATCAAGTAGAGAATCAAACTTATAAGCCGAAAATCAAAAGTTCTCTCAACTTTAATTTATTCTTTTTGGATTCTTCACTCGAGAAGCTAAAGAACCTTATTCTCCATCCACGGTCCTGTTCCTGGATTCTCTCATAATAGCACGTACGAAAGTAAATTATTCTCCTTCATATATATTTTAATTTTCTCAAGTAGTTGCAAAATACCGTAGGGAATTCTCTTCCTCTGTTGTATCAGGATTTCTTCTGTCTTGTAGTGATATTCGTACAATCGTAATCTTGGGTCTTGTATATTGTAATTAAAACAACTTCAGTTAAGGAAAGCTACATATGGGGGCGACGTTGTCAAGGTACGTAAGGATGCTCTTTGCAAAGAAAGAGATGAGAATTCTGATGGTAGGTCTTGATGCTGCTGGAAAAACCACCATCTTATACAAGCTTAAACTTGGTGAAGTTGTCACCACCATCCCTACTATTGGTATGTGCTAAACCCTCTTGTCATTCGCCTTTAATTTACTCATTTTCCTTTTTTAACAACGAAATCAACTAGAATTAGGGAGAGTTGATTATAGCGCAATATAACTGTAACTATTGTAGAATCATCCTTGAGTGCCAGCTTTACATACTTCAATTCGTTTTATTTTTGCCAGGGTTCAACGTGGAAACTGTTGAATACAAAGATGTTAGTTTCACTGTTTGGGATGTTGGCGGTCAAGACAAGGTACAGTTTACTCAGATCGATGAGCTTTAAAACCGTAGGATACTTGGGTTAAAATTATCTTACATGGATGGCTTGTGGCCGACTACAACTAATGTGTTAATACGGCTAACTTCATATCCTCATTTAGGTGATTAGTGCCTAGTGGTGAAATTAGACCTGGCAAACGGATCGGATTCGGATCGGGTTAATTCGGATCGGATCAATTCGGATGACTTATGAAATCAGATCGGTTTCGGATCGGATCAGATCACTTCGGATTCACATTACTTCGGATCGGATAGGGTCGGAATGGGTTATTTCGGATGGGGTCATCTCGGATTGGATCGTCTCGAATCGGGTCATTTCAGATCGCGTCATCACGATCTATTTGATTTAGTTTATTGAGATCTTCTTTTTATATGATATACTAATTAAAGATTAGTTGTCGCTTCTAAAAGTGACAATAATTTGCCCATTTTATTAGTAAATGGTAAATATATTTTTCTATAAGATGAATATTCCTCATTAGAAAAAAAATTTAAAAATACTTATTTACCAATAAGTATGAACGATAAAGAGTTTCAGAAAAGTATTTAAAAAGTAACGATTGAAATAAAGTAGTATAAATATAAATTATATTGGCTCATCTTAGATCGGATCATCTCGGATCGGATCAAATCGGATCGGATCATTTCGAATCGGGTCACTTCGGATTGAGTCTAACTATTTTCGGATCGGATTCGGATCGGATCGGATCAATTCGGATTTCGGATTATGTTCGGATTGTCATCTTCGAATGAAATTCGGATCACGGATCGGATCATTCGGATTCGGATCAGGTTTGCCAGGTCTAGGTGAAATCATTGATCGGCTAAACATACATATACTATATGTTGAATGATAGTACCCTGACTTTTTAATTGAGCAAAACTTCATTCTTTCCCTTACTGATCACCCAAGAAACCAACTATATGTAGCCGATTCAGCGCAAAACAGGATTGCATTACATGTTATTAAATGGCTAATTGATTTAGGTTGCTACTTCATCTGATCGAGATTTAAAATAGTTATTCATCTTCAATTTCTTGCTTGATCAATAACAGATTAGGCCACTGTGGAGACACTATTTTCAGAACACCCAAGGCCTTATATTCGTAGTAGACAGCAATGATAGAGACAGAATTGCTGAAGCCAGAGATGAACTCCACAGGATGCTAAATGAGGTCTGTCATTACGTTTAATCTGTTTTTATGGATTTCAAATGCTGATTATGCAGTTAGCTATAATTTACAGCTTTTAGTGAGTTCCCTATATGGTCTTAGAATAAATTCGCAAAGAAGGGTATATATGTTGGACTCTTATGGGCCGCAAGAGTGTCGACAGGTCTTTCAGTCTCCTGGCCTTCTGCAGTTTCTCTTAAGTTATACGGAGTACTATCTATCTCTCTTTTGGAAGATTACCCTCTTCATTTGTGTGTGTCCCATTAAATAGTTAACGTCTCTAATAACAGTCTCAATTGAGGGAACTATGACTATCTGGTGCAGGATGAGCTGAGGGATGCGACATTACTAGTATTTGCCAATAAGCAAGACCTTCCAAATGCTATGAATGTTGCGGAGATCACTGATAAACTTGGAATCCACTCCCTTCGTCAGCGTCGCTGGTAATCTTTCTAACAAGTTCCCTACACTAACTAATTGACCATTTTAATTCTTAACTAGTAATTATGTGCTGGTTCTGCGTTTGAATGTTAAACCAAAACATTTCTAACTTCAAATTATGCGAGGATTCTATTGCTGAACCGTATCTTTTATGACTACTCAAAAATGTTTTGCTTCGCAATCGCAGGTATATACAGGCTGCTTGTGCTACCTCAGCGGAAGGGCTCTATGAAGGTCTAGATTGGCTTTCAAGCAATATTTCTAACAAGGCACGACAGTTTTATCTTCATTTACTGTACTTCTCGTTATTTTAAGTTACATTTAACTGTCATAGTTTTGCATATATATTAAAATCATTTTCCTTAATTCTTTCCGCAGACTTGATTTGATGAACAGCTTACCGGAACATGAGTTGGTGTTTTGTTGCTGATCTCTGTAGTATGGAGCTTCCTATTACTAAGTATGATTTTGAAGTGTTACATATATACACAAACGGTATACCTGAGTGCTAAAAGAGATTACCTATTCTGGTTCTAAAATACTTCGTGTAATATGATACTCCGTATTTTTCTGGTTTTATCATTTTGCTCCTTGCTTTGTTTTTTTATTTTCGATAATTTATTAATCTTGTGTTAGATGATTACCCTTACGTACCACTCCGTATGTTGTGATGTTGTCTATGTAGAATTGCGTAGCAATTTATCATGCTAAAAAGGATGATGAATAAGTCTCTTTGTTTCTATGTCGAAAATGTTGTATATCAGAATGGACATTTATGACGTGAATTATGAGAGTCAATCACCGAAAATAAGATGATGCCATTCGGTGGTACACAATTTGAGTGTCAGTCGGGGTATTTTTGTGATCTCATAATATTTTTGTTCTCTTCCATTATTTGAGTGTAAATTTTGTAATGATGTGTAATATCAGAATATTATACATGTCTTCTCATTGAGGGGAAACAAGGGGAGGAGAATGGAATTTGTAATCGATCAGTCTCTTATGTATCAAGTATCAACATGCATTACTATCTACGGAGGCTCTATACTAAGTTGCTAATAACACATACAAGTTTGGAGGTTGAATTTTGTTTTCTTTGAATTGGTCCTTGAGACGTTGATACAATCTCTTTGAGAGTCTAAGTACACCAGATGATGCGATAAGGTTGGCTTAGTGGTTAGATAGTTATTTGACCCCAGAGGTTGAGGGTTCAAACCCAAGTAACTACAACTTTAAGTTTTTTCAAACTTTATATATATATATAATGACACCACACCTAAAATATTCTAGCTTCGCCACTGTCTGGGATGGCATCTTTTGTGTGATCGGCGGGCGCTTGGCCAAGTGCTATCGGCATCCATTTATACAACACTTGTTCAAGGCTTATGAAGTGGTAGAATCTCTTCATGTCTCGTAGGAATGAGGCTTGCGACACTTGTTTGTGTTTATCTAGGTTAGCTAGGCCAATAGTTGTAAGTTCAATTTGCCTAGAGATTGTTTCAAATTCTAATCTTCATACCCTTTTTCGCGCAACATTAGCTGCCCATTGTACCAATTGCAAAAAAAGAAGTTTAAACTTCTAAATTATATTAAGTATTAAAAATTCAGAGTCCATAAACACTCTTGGCAAATACTTGGGATCTAAAAAAAAAAATTATGTTACAAGTTACGTTTACGGCAAACATTGAGAAGTGAGAACTTCCTCTAAAATCAGTTAAGGGAACTACTTTAGCAAAATAAAAACATTTTGAAAGAACTTTGGACAAACTGGATCTTAATGTTTTTGCAAAAGAGATTATGTCCAACTCAGTCTCTGATTACGTGTTTCAAAACGCTGATTGGTTGGACATTGTAACATACAACTAAAAATGTAGGTGTTTGCTCTTGCATGTCAGTGTCACTGACCTATTCCCGACTATTTCTTCCAGAACAAGTTCAACTCATAAGAAGTCAAAGAGATCTATATATACAAACCCAATTAATCTAAGCCTAAGTAAAACAAGTATAGAACCAAACTGAGCAATTGTTGGAACCTACAGCCGAAACACAAAATTATTAAAGCTTTATCCTCGCCAAAATTGTTCGTACTGAATTCTTCTTCATTACGTTGTCCTTGGGTTTTCTCTGATCAATAGCATGTAAGCAATTGTTGGTCTTCATAGAATTCTCCTTTTTCTATGTTTTGAAAAATCTTTAGTTGCAAAATCCAAAGTTAACTTATCTTATTATGGAATCTGGATCCATCTTTTTTTGTAGTTGAAGCAGCTTTAGACTGTGGAAACTTGTGAGCTAGAGATGGGAGCAGCGTTGTCAATGTTGGTAAGAATGATGTTCGCTAAGATAGAGATGAGAGTTCTGATGGTGGGTCTTGACGCTGCCGGCAAAACCACCATCCTTTACAAGCTCAAACTTGGTGAAGTTGTCACCACTCTCCCCACAGTTGGTATGTGCTAAACCTCCTTGGCTTTTCGGAGAATCTTTCCCTCGTATCACCCTTCTTTCTAAGAGTATGGCCCCTGTAAAGTGGGTACACCTCTTCAAATTTCGAGATGGCCGGATTGTTTTTAACTAATAAACTCCCTAAACTCTATCAACTAAGCTACAACAATGTTACATAAAATTAAGGGTCATGATGGGTTGATGGTTAAGATTAACTATCAGGGCAAGTCATAAAAGCTACTCTGTCTTATTAATATATCCTTGTCTAACTGACACTTTGAGACACTCTAGACTCTAAAATATTCTTACGACATTAGTAACTCTACTAGTTGGATATTGTCTAGTTCTTATTTCGCTTGTATGAACTAAATAGACTACTAGTTCCTCGACTTACAAGTTTTGAAGATATAAGCACGTCTTATCAATGTGGAATAATTAGACTACTAGTGCAAATAACTACGATTGGCCTATCATTAATCGGTTATGAAGTGTTTTGATTGTTTGTTTTCTGTTTGGCCAGGATTCAATGTGGAAACTGTTGAGTACAGAAATGTTAGTTTCACTGTTTGGGATGTTGGTGGCCAAGACAAGGTATAGCTAGCCTAGGATGAACTAGTAGACTAGCATGCATGGCTGGTTCAAATTTTCTAAGATGGATATTTTGTCAATACACGCATAAGGCTTGTCTAATTTTACTGTATTTTAGATAATACTCCGTATGAATGTATAATCAATTACCGGCTAAGCATGCCTACATTGGCAACATGCGCTTATTCTGACAACTAAACCCAATTATTGAATAATCAGAAATTTTGAAGTACCAGTTACCATTAATTTCCTGTAGAGCAGCCTATTTTCACTATTCACTTCTATAGTTGATTTAGCGCCAAATAGGCTCACATTATGTGTAATTAAACATGGCCTCTAACTTTTGTATCTGATTCTAGGTTGCAATTTCACTTAATCAAGAGAGTAATAATAGATCTTTAATTTTTTTGCTACAATTATAACAGATTAGGAAACTGTGGGGATACTACTACCAGAACACCCAAGGCCTTATCTTCGTAGTGGACAGCATTGATAGAGACAGAATTGCGGAAGCCAGAGATGAGCTACATAAGATGTTAAATGAGGTATGTTTTCAAATTTGAGACTGTTAATCATAATTCATACATATACTTAGGGGTGAAAGTTATTTGGACTAAGTCCAAAATCCGAACCGATCCAAACCGAATTAGCTATTTGGTTTGGACTTTTCAGAGTTCGGTTTGGTTTCGGACTCAGAAAACCAAGTCCGAAATATTTCGGTTTGGATTTGGACTTGAGGGTTTGGAGTCCGAAGTCCGAACTACAGTCCGAATTTTATAAAAAACAATAAAATTCTTGTAAAACTTATTTATAAGGTTGGAACATCTTTAAACGACTAGTACCATAGTATCTAGTACGTATCGGTATTGTAATATTTAAACTCTTTTATCGGAACGAGAATTATATTTTTATATTTTTAAATCTTTATCGTAAAATAGTGTTAAATATGGTATATATTTTCCGGGAAAAAAATTAATAATAAAAGTTTGGACTTCGGTTCGGACTTTGGACTTGACCAATTTTATTTGGTTTGGTTTGGTTTGGACTCAAACTAATTCGGTTTGGTTTCGGACTGAAAAAACCAAGTCCGAAATATTTCGGTTTGGATTTGGACTTAGGAAAGTCCAAACCGAACCGACCGATTTACACCCCTACATATACTAGTCATTTCTTAGTAGATATTAGATGCTATCTACTAGATGTATGTCATCTTAATCATGTAATTGACTAATTACATTTTTTCAAGTATTTTCTTCCACTGTTATCCCTTTGTCTCTAGAACTTCTTCTCATTCCACCCTCTTTTTATAAGTCACCCAAATGTCTATGTGATTAGCAATCAAAACGATCAAAGAACCTACCTCGTATGTACTCTGCTTGGAAATCAATATTATAGATGGAGTAACCTTGCTGGAATCTTATGTGCACAAAATTATAAAAATTTATGTCCAAGAAAGATTTAGCCAATCAGAGGTCTCCTATCTCTATATTGTAGTCCGACACTGTTTCAACTTGGGAAATTATGACATTTTGGGTGCAGGTTGAGCTAAGGGATGCCGCATTACTAGTGTTTGCCAATAAGCAAGACCTTCCAAATGCTCTGAATGTTGCTGAGATCACTGATAAGCTTGGCATCCCCTCCCTTCGAAAGTGTCGCTGGTATATATTTCTAATTAATCCCTATACATGTAAATCACTCAAACTTTAAAGCAGTCAGAACTATCTTATGAGTTTGGATGTGAATTACTTGCTTCAAATCATGTAATGGCAATTCTAATACAAAACTTTTTTGACTATTGAAAACAATATTAGGCATGTACAAGCTGCTTGTGCTACCTCCGGTGATGGTCTCTATGAAGGTCTAGATTGGCTTTCTAGCAACGTTTCTACTAAGGCAAGACTTTTTTGTTATCTTCGCGTTATTTCTGAGTTTCTAGCTCAAACCATTTTGCTTATTGAATATAGTCGTTTTGAACTTAATTTCAGGCGTGAAAAAATGAACACCTGCGGGTAAGGGAAAGAAGAGTGGAAGTATTGTTGCTGATCACTGAAGAATGGAGCGTCTGACTTTTTATTGAATTGATGTGTGATTTTTGAAGTGTTACATGTACATATGCTACACCTGAGAGTGATTAGGGATGCTGTGTGTAAATCTGATACCAAACAAAATTACGACTTTACAAGTATTTTTTTTTTTTTTGGTACCATTTTGTTTCATGAATTTGGAATCGTTTAGCTATCATATTAAGCTGTTCTGTTAGATAATCAACCATATGAAGAGTCATGTAGCAAATTCTCATGCTAAAAGGATGAACAATATGACTGACAGCCTTTTTATGTCGAATGGATTGTGAAAGCAAAATATGATTAACAACTCTGTTCAGAAAAGTCTCCTTTGCGATGGCCAACTCTAGTTTATTTGTTCTTGGCTTGAAAACATTTTGCTAAAGTTATATGTACACTATAAATAAGCTGGCTTGGAAGCATTTTGGTAAGATATTTGTACACCATACGTAAGCTCTAACCAGGAGAAAGCAAGTACAACATTAAGTTGCAAGGTTCTCGAAATTCAACTTTGACTATTGGGCATGTGCAAAGCCTCACCAAGAGGTGGTGACTGGCTGGTATCACCGTGAGCAAAGTGTGGTCTAAACACATGTGGATAATTTCATCGCAACATTTTATCACATTTTATCTTAACATTCCATGTTTGTCATCGTTACTCTTCACATTATAATTTCTGCCTAGGGATGTCCCTGGTTTGGAGAGGTGGATAGATATGACTACTGTTCGAACTCTCGTATTTCTTCCCCCGCAATATTAGTTGCTCTAATGTGTCAAATTAAATTATAACTCCTTCTCATTAAGTGTACATATTGTATTGGTTGAATGTTGTGAACTGCAGGGGTGGACAGAATGATTAGCTAGAGTTGCATAGGCTACCTTTAAATTTATAAAATTCGGTAAAAAAAAAAGATAGAAAAAGATAGGAAAATTAGATACTGGTAGAAAAAAAAGCTACCCTAAACATAATTTACCTTTATTTTTTAAATTCTTGGATCCACTCTTGACAAAAATATGTTTGTCGCATGCCATTGTCTTGTTTAATAAAGATTCCACCTGATGGTTCTTCTTGGCAATTGGTTTGACTGAATAAGATAGTTTTTTTGGGCCGGCCCTACTCAGGTCCATCTTTTTTTGAAGATTTATATCTTCTTAGTTATTATTGAACAAATTACAAAAATCATATATAATTTCGTTTTATGTTTGTATTGTTGAAGATTGTAGTAGAAGATGATAAGAAATTATTAGTGTTACTAACAATATGTTATTTATATGTACCAAAACAATATGTTATTTATGAATTCTTCTTTTTCGCTCTACATGACCTATTGTGGGTAATAGATTCGAACGTACAACCTAATGTTCAAAACAACTTATTCTTTACCAAAAATAGGTTGGTATATATTGTATAAGATAATTGTCTTAATATTTTCATCAAGAACAAAATTAAATCACTAGATAAGTAGGATTTAAAATATGCCAACTTCATTCTATTAATCAATTATATGTATCATGATATTTGGCATACATGGAAAAAAAATTAATACGCTAAAGTTCATAGACATTTAATTTATTAAAAATATTTAATATTATTACTAAATATTAGTCTTTGTTATCTTTCAATATCTTAAACTTCATGTTTATGTGTTAATACAATATTGTTATATATATATTTTTTATTGGATTTAATGTTTGTTGTCTCTATTACTGGTTGTTGAAAGTATAAATCATTATTATTATTCGATTTTAGTAAGTATTTTGATATAGTTTATCGTCTAATGTGAAAAAACTTATCTATTTCCTTATGAAAACATATATGTAGGAAGTACATATCAATGAAAAAATAAATTAATTAAATATTTAATATTACTATATATCAACTAATTTAAAATTCATGTTTGTTAGTTTTCAATCTACTATATTTCATGTTTATGTGTTAATATAATATTAATATATTTTTTTTATTAGTTTTGATGATTGTTGTTACTAAATCACTATTATAATTCGCATTTCGTAAGTATTTCGGCTTATTTTTTAGTTTTAAATGAATTAACTTATCTATTTAATTATAAAAACATATATATGAATCACACATCATTCAAGACCTTTTTTAATATTTATATAAACTCATGCATTGAATGAACTTAAAATCATGTTTGACCCTCAAAAACCCAAAAACAAATTAAGGAGTATGCAAATTTGCGTACTAGTTTGCTATTATTAAATTACTTATTAAGGTTCACACCTTTCTTCATCAAGCTCGAATGTCAATTTTTTTTAGTGACCTCTTGTATGGCGAGCTACCCAGAGTAGGTGTGACTTTCCCTCTCTTAGACTCCGTTACTATGGGTGACATGTTACCCTTCATTTTAATTTTGAGTGTCATATGAAATTTCAAAAATATCATTAATTTATTTTTAATTCATTCATTATTGGGATTGTTTTGTGTTATATACCAAGTCGACTTGAAATTGTGGTTTTGATTGTTGTGGGTTGTAAAATGGGGGATGTTTTGGATAAAACATGGCTTGTGACTAGTGTTAAAAAGGGTGATGATGAGTTTCGTGGGGGTATATGTGTTAGTAGGAGAGGTCAGATTTTGGCGACCTCGGACGGGTTGACGCGTGAGAATCTCAGGAGAAAAAACTACTCTAGCATTTGGAGGGAGTTGAGGTTTATGGAGGAGAAGACAAATTTGAATTTAGCTTTGTTGTAGGTTAAGGGAGTATGAAGTGGAACATGAATCTCAAGAGGTTTGGGTTCTTTTATTTAAGAGGTGGATTAGAGTTAGAGAGAGGGCGTAGAGTTCATGCCCTCCTCCACAGGGCTCAGTTGTCATTTATTTCCATGGGTGGCCGCGTGTGTCGCGAGCTACTCACAACATGCGTCACTTTTCCGCCCCTAGGCTCTAGTTCTACAGTTGAGACGCCGACATGTAGAAAGAAGATTTAGGATCAACCAGTGATCAGATGATAGGTAGGTCACGTGGTTAATAGATCCCTGGGACGACGGAGTCAAATGGGGTGATAATGATGACGTCTATAAACTCAATAACCTGCATCCGAACTTGCTTGTAATCCAGATTAAAGGGTTGGGGTTTGGGGACGGTTGTGAAAGATGTATTGTGATTGATATATTTGACATATTTAAAGTATTTTTGTGATGAAACAAGAAAGAAGCTACACGATTGTATAATGCAAAAGGTCGACTTAGAATCTTGTCAACAAGATTCGTCAGGCTGAAACCGAGGAAGAGTTCAAGAAAGGCAGTAGGAATCCTCTGTCCCAAAAGTGTCCCATATCTTCTTTATTTGTCACATCAACTCCACACACCACTAAATGTGATTTTGGCTTGAATGAGTAGTTGATGTGTCAACAATCTAAATCTATGGGATAGAGGATGTGACACCAAATGGGGACAGAAGATTTGGACTGCAAGAAAGGATAGAGAAGTTGATGGTATTGTCGATGCTGCAATCGAGTTCTTGATAGCGAATCGGGAATTACAAGATTCAATTGAGGAGAATAGTTTTGACTCTGAAAAAGATTATTGTGGTAATGGTTGGTACTTACTTCCTTAAATTTCATAATTTTACAGCTTCAATTTGTAGATCAAGCTTAAAAAATTCCTTTATCTCTGGAATTTTCCTTTATATACCTTGTTTATATTCCGTTGTTCTTAAAATTAAAATTGATGTTTATTGTCTTTAAAATTGGCTGCTGAAAGTATAAATCACTATTACTATTCAATTTTAGTAAGTATTTCGATATAGTTTTTCGTCCACAGTGAAAAAACTTATCTATTTGCTTATGAAAAAATATATATATAGGGAGTACATATCATTGAAAAAAATAAATTAATAATATATTTAATATATATTACTATGAACCAATTAATTTGAAATTCATGTTTGATGGTTTACAATCTACTATATTTCATGTTTAAGTACATATATTAGTTTTGATGATTTTTGTCACTAAAACTAGCGGTTGAAGTTATAAATCACTATTTTATTCGCTTTTCGTAAGTATTTTGGTTTTAGTTTTAGTTTTAAATGAATTAACTTATATATTTGCTTATGGAAACATACATATAAATTACACATCATTGTCAGCTTTTACGTTTTTATTATATTGTTCCTGTGTTTTGCCGACTTTTTTATGTCACCCTGAGGTCTTTGTTTTTGGTCTTTATTAATTTATATTGGATGAAAAACTAACAGATGTTAGATGAGATGATTAGTGTATATGTATGTAATGCAAGAGATTGAAAAAAAAAACACCTCTCATCCTCA
>CAAKMY010106664.1:0-19698 GCA_901111285.1 Corrigiola litoralis | reverse complement strand
TACGGAGTAATTTTAGTGGGTCAGACATCATGTAGTTGGACATGTGGTATGTAGACACCTTATGGAGTAGACTCACTATAATTTAATATAATTATACAGAGTAATTTTAGTTGGTCAGACACCATGTAGTTGGACATGTCGTATGTAGACACCCTATAGCGTATATTCACTATAGTTTATTAAAATTATACGGAGTAATTTTAGGGGGTCAGACACCATGTAGTTGGACATGTGGTATGTAGACACCCTATGTAGTATACTCACTATAATTTAATAAAATTATACTGAGTAATTTTAGTGGGTCAGACACCATGTAGTTGGACGTGTCGTATGTAGACACCTTATAGCATATACTTACTATAGTTTAATAAAATTATACGGAGTAGTTTTAGTGGGTCAGACACCATGTAGTTGGACATGTCGTATGTAGACACCTGATAGTATATACTCACTATAGTTTAATAAAATTATACGGAGTAATTTTAGTGAGTCAAATACCATGTAGTTGGACATGTGGTATGTAGACACCTTATGTAGTATACTCACTATAGTTTAATAAAATTATACGGAGTAACTTTAGCGGGTCAGACACCATGTAGTTGGACATGTGATATGTAGACACCCTATAATTAGAATGTTAGGTGTCATAGCTCATTCAATAAACAATAGTTTTGCGGCTAAACTACTATAGAATATTAATATGAAAATACTATAAAAAATATACTACATGACCGTGCGAAACACGGGTTGCTACCTAGTTAATTCTATTAGTCATATACTCAGATTTGTAGATGTAGACATCAAGAGTGCCCATGACATACTCATGTTATACCAACATTAAAGGTTGGATGAACAATAAAATTCCAGTTGATAGTAGCTATATATTATTGTAGTCTCGGACTACCAACATATTTTTCTCTGGTTATAACATTAGGACAAATACTTTATTTAATCTTGGCTGCCAAACTAGTTAACATTCGTATAATTGGAAATCATGGTCTTAAAGTCTTTAAGTTCGTATTTCGTAATTCACTCTTAATTATTATCTCTATCACAAGCTGAATTCTCATGCATGTAAAGTCAAGTAAACAAATTCTGTATTGTCAACAATCAGATAGTCAAATGTCGTCCACATGCTAGTTTTTCAATTTACACGGTAGACTTGAGGCACAATTGGTGGAGAGTGGAGACTGTCAAAGTATAAGTAAGCCTTTTTGTATCTTTGCTAATTACTTCCAAGGAAGCCAGGAAGTATACGTGAATTCCATTAGGTGAGTACGAAATTTAACGACACATGAATTCTCATTTCTACCCGCGATTATCGGTGGCTTCGTTATAACGGAGTATTAAGTATTCACCAGTCGGTGGCTACTCAACAAGAGCCCACAGGCCACCACCAAAATAAAGAGTGAGGCGGGAAGCAAATTATTTTCCTGGGCTTTGACTTAAAATTAACTTAGTTAATGTACAAGAATTTCAAGCATAAACTTTTAATGCTCAACAACATCGATATCCGTATGTTTCTGTTAATAAATTGTGACTCAAGCTAAAAGTGTTGGTTTAGACTGCCAAATAAAACAAAACGTTGGATTAGAAGTTAACTATCTGAACCTAGACTATGGTACATGATTGAAGATTGAAGATTGAAGATTGAAGATTGGTCGATTGGAAGTATAGGGCTGTAACTCTTGTGTGTACATTGGTCTTGTGGTAGGACTGTAGGAGTATGATCCTACAGAGTTGGTCAATAACAAATCCTATTTTGTCCACTCTTTTCCTTGTGAATTGAATTCTCAACACTAGACTATATATGCCGTCATGTAATTAGTATGGTTTATGGCCAACTTTGTACCAGCTTTACGATGCATGAATAATGATCAATATCTATTGTTGACCTGTGTATATGAGAGACACTGTTCATCTCACACCTCTGAATCTAAGCACTAAGGACATGTTCTCCTCAACTTATTTCTACTTATTTTCAAAAAAAATAAGATAAGTTTAGAAGAAATAAGAAAAGTTCAGATTAAATAAGTTAAGTTCAGAAAATAAGCAAAAATAAGTAAAGTTCAGGAAAATAAGTAAAAATAAGAAATATAAGTAAAAATAAGTAAAGTTGATCTATCAAAACAACATGAATCAGGAAAAATAAGTAAAAATAAGTTAAGTTCAGAAAAATAAGTAAAAATAAGAAAAGTTCAGAAACAATCAGGAAATAAGAAACATTCAGATAAGATAAGATAAGATAAGTGAAAATAAGTTGAAAAAAATAGGCCCTCAGCCATTAACTGCTAATCTCCGCTCTTATTTAGGTCGAGCTAGTTGTACTCCGTATATTTTTGTTTTAATATGTTATTTTCCCATTTACCTATTCTTATCCTCTTTGCTTTTTTTCATGGAACCGAAGATTATGGTCCTGTTATTGCACGGATAAAGTTTGCTTTTCTTCCGATCTCCCCTTACCCCGTTTATTGGTGACTTAGTTACATATTGATGTATGAAAAAATACTTTTTAATTTTTACTTATATATTTCACAACCTGTTAGTGGTCAAAGTAAGTATCCCTATAAATGAAAATGTTGCATAATTAACTATACGGAGGGAGCTTTTACATAGAGAAGTTGGTGATGCATGAATCAACATAGTTAACCCATATATCTTTTTTCAATTTAACATCAGTTCGTTTCATTTCACTTTGGTTAAGTTCCATATGATACTTCCTTTGTTAATTATGAAAGTAATTTCACATGTGAAACTTTGTCCGTCAAGAACTTATATTATAGTATTACAATAGAAAAATTATAATATACATTTGTATTTTACAATATGTTTATATGATTAATTATAATTTTATAATAGTTATTATATATCTTAAATTATTAGTGGTCAAAGTATGATGTCATAAAGTGTCAAAAAGTACATGTATACCTTTTGAGGGGAAAAGAGAGAGTAATGTGTAGCATTATAATTACTCTTGTCATTCTTCTTCTTATTATTATTATTCTTATTGTTAATGTTTTTATTATCATTGCTATTATCAATTTTAATTTATTAGTAATTCCACGAGTATTATTTCTACTACGGTTAAGAATTGAACTACTCCACTATATCATAACTGCCATTATTGTTGTTGTAGTAGTAGTTGTTGTTATAAGTGTAATTGTCGTCGTTGTCATTAGAGTTACTTCTCATCACCAAAATTGAAAAACAGGTTCACAAATAATATACAGAGAACTATCAAAATAAAATCCAAGATCTATAACAATACTATGTAATATCCTTAATAAATTTAGTCAAAATCTATAATAGATTAATCATAGACCCCTAAACCATCCCTCGCACCCCGACCGCTACCTTTTATAGAACAACACAAATGGCATAATCGACATGCACTTAAAACTCTAGCAACAAACCTACCATCATCGACTAACCCCTCGTTCACAACAAATCTCATCGACTTAGACCCCCTACCACCAACACCATCGTCAGTGGCGGATTCAGTAAATAATGTAACCGAGTTCACTTTTTTAAGTGGGGTCACTTTTTTCTCTAAGTGGGGTATAATGATACAAATAGAGGATTTAATCAGATAAACACTATTTATTCATAAAAATATCTCCCAAGTGGGGTCCAGGGACCCCCTTTATGAAAGGGTGGATCCATCACTATTTTTGTAAAATGCTACCAAAGTGTTGAAAAACGATATAATTTTAAACATTTAAGTATTTAATTTGTTATTTTGATACGAGTTGGACTATTTTTGTAAGATCACTTAGACCATTTGATGGGAGTTACTTACGCTTGTACAAGTTGGTCTCCATTTGAGTTTTACATAGCCATGTGCCTTCTTACTTGGCTTGACCAAAATGTAAATTGCTGAACATGGATTTCAACCTTGGGTTTATACTTGATCAAGTGACTGATAACTTGACAAGTGATAACACACGACCATACGATATCTTTGCTGATGCGCGCTTGAGAAAATAATAATATGAATTTTGAAAAAGAAGTCTTATTTCATTTCATTCCAAACAAGGTTACAGATTAAGCCTGCATTTGTTCTCATGAAAGTAAAAATTGCCATAACACCCAAATAAATGACCACCCAAAGGGCTGTCTTTGTTTTGCCTTGATCTTTTTAAAAGTGAGTCAAAACTCACCCAAAATCTTCAAGTTTGACCTTTTCCTATCAAAAAACTGTCTTACCCAAGTGTTATTCAAATTGATAATTGAAGTTTTACACACTAGCATGATACTGTATATCCCAAAATCTGAAGCCTATCATACATGCCATATCCTATAATCATAGCAACTCAAGTAATTACATGGCTGGATTTGACAACGTGAAGAACAAAAATAAGTGAGTAGATCATATTTGTAGGACTAAGAGAGACCAAAATATATGACAACATATTTAACCACCATCATCATGCAGTCAAGATAATACAGATCATGATTAACACTTGCTCCCATGAATAACCTTTTTTCTTTCTTTAAATCATGACAAGGGCCTTCTAAGCTTCATACTTCAACTGAAAATCAATAGTCATTTCAAACTTCAACGATATTGTTCCACACTACATGAGGAGGTCAACTACGTGCTTCCCTTGAGTAGTTTCCACCAGATGCTCACAAAACTCTTTGAAATAGAGCTTGAAAGAGGACCATCTCACAGATAACAGAGCAACTAGTGTGACAAATTAACAAATAACGGGATCAAAAAGTACCAAGTAGCAAAAGCTTAGCTCATATGTATATATGTAATTACCATCATATTATTGTAAAGTAAGGATGGGTAAATCAACTCCTGAGTTTCGAGCAGCAAACTCAAGTCAAAATGCAACATCTCATGAATGAGAAGGCAAGGAGGATAACTCATAGCAAGAGACTATCAAAACTTGCTTAGATTTCCATTCAAGAACGCAAGGTTAGAGACAGATTTCAGAACATTAAGAATTTCCATCAAAGAACGTGAACGCTGCCACCCGAAAAGAATGAGGCAAATTTAATTTTTTTTGACGACAACAATATAAGGCTTTCTAAGATCACATAATTGCAGTAGAAAAACTTAGCCTAGAGCAATGTTACTACTACCTATACCTTGCTACCCAAGTGAGACGATGAATACTTATTTCATTGATTTCTTGCTCTCATGAACTTTCGCTATCCCCTTTACACACCTTCCTACCCGTCAAGGCTCCATCAAACAGAGTATAGTTAGGCACTTAAGCTATCCATGTAAGTGTGACATAGCACACACTCGAATCAGATATGAGTTTTATCCTCAAAACCCTTGCGCTCTGGTGAGTACTCACACCTCCATCCCCTACAGCTCCACTAAAAAATATCACCATTTATTCTGACAAACGACACTAAGAACTATTGAGAAAACTTCTATCCAAGACTCTACCCTGCACCAAAGTTTGCAGAACAAATAGGCGTTTCCTTTTCACTTTTGTAACAGTGGCCTTCCTTTCCTACATTTTTTTTTCTATTTGTAAAATTATTTAAGAACCATCTCGAAGACTTAATTTTATCAGTACTTGATGAGGTGAATAAAGTCAATGCCTCTCATGCGTAGAATCCACCAAGATCAACAATCCCTTTGAAGTCAAGCCTTAAAGAGGTCCACAATTCACTCCATAGGCAAGTGAACATATTCACTTCATTAGCAGGTGTAACAAATAACAAATGATGGCTTCAGATTAAACAAGATTGCAGAAATTTGGCCAGTGTGAAGATATGTAGTCAGCAGGAGATTTCTAAAGTGAGAAGATCAATCAGTAAAAGTTAAAAACAATCAAGCAAAAGCAGCAAATTAGAGTCAGTATTCAAATTCAGAATAGTAGGGAGATAACTCAAGGCAACACACTAACCACCCCAGATGCTCTAACATTCGAGGAGATACAAAACCAATATATTGGACCTTTAAACATGAAAACCGCATTCCACAAACATGACTTAAATCTAAGGCAGTTTAAAGTCTGAATTGACATACTGGCAACATATGAAATGAGATCACGTTAGCGAATTTACCAGGTCTGAAGTTATCGAAATGTGTACCATGGGAAAGTAACAATAGCAAATTACAAACTATAAGCACTCACTTCATTGAGGTCTCCTCCACTTGAATTGGAGGCCCCACCATGCTTTCCACAGAAGCGCTGACATGGTACGAGTTCTGATCAGATATGAGCTTTATCCACATACTCCTGTGATCCCATGAAACTAGAATATTGTCTACAGTTGCACAGAGTTTGACACATGCATCTTTCAGCAATTCAAACAATGCTTTGGAGAGATAAAGCATCCAAAGAAAGCATATTTGCAGTAGAAATAGTCATATAATGGACGGTCCTCAATATTACCAGATCTTAAGCTCTGAGGTCCATAAGACCATAACCATGTGCAATAGCTGAATAGCAAGTTGCGGAGTATGAAACTTACATTATTAAGTCCTCCTTACTCGACTCTAAGATCTTCCCCTCTATCACATTCTACAATACCAGGCAAGCCTCCACCCAAATCAAAGTAAAAACAGGCTTTCCATATAAGTGCCAACATAGGCCATATCCTGAACAGATAAGACTTTTATCCTCGAAGTCTTGGGATCTAATGAAACCACCCCTCCATCCTCCAGCTGCAGTATGATTTCACCCTTCATTCTAACATTTATCACTTTCTTGTAACCGATGTTACGATTAATAGAGAATGTTTTTCTCCAAGATTTCACCAAACCCTTTTCCTTCAGCACCCACAGGTCGAAATTTGTAAAATTACCATGTAAAGCAGCAAGACAATCCCGACCACTCCTCTTAACAATCATAAGATCCACACGATCATTAAGATCATATCGGTAACCTGGAATTTCATAAATCTCAGGTATATAAACTATGCTTCCAGGAAGCTGAATTTCACCAAACGTCTCATCTGCCAAACTAAACGTCAAAATTAATTCAGGCATGTCACGATCCTCATAACAAGTCTCAACTACCCAATGAATTACGCCATTGACATCCACACCGCCGCACAAAATCGAGCATTCATCATCCAATCGAAAAGAAGCATCCACAACCCCCCAAGTACCCTCATTCAGCGAATAAATGTACACACCAACCGGTATAGTTTCCCAAGCAGCAGTTGTTATGTAATCAATCCAGACAACCTTGTAGTCATTGGACGCGGCGTCAAAGCCAAACCAACAAGTGGAATTCTCTCTATCATTAGCAGCATAATATATCCCTCCAACCTCCACAGATTTTCTTAATGATGCATTCCACAACACTAAATACCGACAAAATGCCCCATTGAAGCAAACAATGCCATTAGAACAACCCACATCACACATAAGTTTCGGGTACGAGACCTCGAGGTGCCTTTCAAAGCTAGCATTATCAGGGTGCACATAAAATACAGTGTACAATCTGGCATCATAGTAAATAAGGTATCTGGGTACCTCATTGCTATTGAGAAGCGCAAGTTGGCGAATAAAGTGGGTGGAAATGAAATGAGGAGACTTAATAAGGGTGTACCAAGATTTGCATACTGACATAAATCGAAGCAGAGATTTCACAGGCAATCTTTTCAGGATTTGGACCAATACTTCCTCAGATATATACATGAAATTACATTTATATACTTTAGACATGGCTGTGGAACAAATATAACTAGTACAGAGGTTGATAACCTGTAAGATTAACTGGTGAAGTATGCGGAAACAAACCAACCCAGAAAAGCCTTCAAGTGGAGAGTTCCAAATGTTTTTTTTTTCTTTTTGGTTCTCTTTTGGACTCCAAATGCCCTTTTTTCAATTCATTTATCATTCAGAATCTTGTCAATTTTGACTTTTGAGTTAACTTAATTTCTGGTCAATCTCAATTTTACGCAATAAAGTCCAACATTATTTATCAAATTTTATAATATAGTAAATGTTTACCGCACAAAATAACTTATATAATTCTATAAGAATCATCGATTATTCAATCATTTATGTATAATCAGTTTTGGGTCAACTCGATTCCATTTGAGGTAATGAACTTTCACGTTGTATCGGGTTTCACTTTGACATCGGATCTGATCGGGCTAGTTTTGGTGTGGTGATTTTCTCATGTTGTATTGGGTCGGGCTCCAATAGTGGTGGGGGACCAATTGGGTCAACTTAATCAACTCTTGCCTCTGAACTAATCTAAGCTCAATGAACTTATAGATGGATGAATTGAGTAGAATTTAGTGAAACATATAACTGATGAATTGAAGTTAACTAAAATGAGCTAAAAACTGAACTAAGACTATATGAACAATATTGAACTAAACTTTTATGAATTAAGATTAACTGAATTTTAACAAAAGAACATGACTTTCAAGTTTCAAATGATAAAATACAGCTTACAAATACAGTACAAAATTGCATATTAATAGAATAAATATTGCATTTTGAAATACTTGAAAGTCTTTCTTCATTCCTAATAATAGATACGGAGTATATGTTCTTTCACGATGAAGAGTAGGTGATTGTTTCTGTAATAGGAAGCAAGGTCGCAAGTGCTACTACTTCGAATAGGATAGGAAACAAGTTGCATTGACAAAGAACCACTCTCTCTGATTTCAAGTTCTTTATGTTTGTTACAATTTTCATACAAAAATTGTAAACGTACAAAAACTGGAGAAAAGAGAGGATTGAATTTGCAAAAGTTAACCACTTAAGTAGCTAAAAAACTGATACGAAGTAGTTTAGCTAACAAAACAAGTTTTAGCAGCTTTGTAAGAAATGCATAACAAATGTTCATAAAAACACCTTCTAGTTCAGAGATAATTGTTCCGTAAGATTTTTGTTCAACCCCACCAAACCTTTACCCCAACCCCCACAAAAAAGAAGAAAAAAGTCTAGGCTCAAATTCAATAAACAATCAAGTTTTGTCTCCAAGGATGTCTCAACCCTATTGCCATCCATGAAGTGCTTTTATTGGAAGTCAAGTAGTCCCTGAATCAACAATATTTCAAGTTAATACGAGATCCTGCAATTTCAACGTGTGGCATGGAAACTAAGGTCAACAAAATACAATTCAGAGGAGGTACTGCCTCTGCGTAAGTCAGGAAGCAATTCAGAATAACAGCACAAACTTAAGTGAACGATCAAATCTATCAAACCATTCACCTGCATAGACATGACTGCATCAGCACGATGACATTGGCATCAAATACCCAAAACCTACAGACTACTTTCACCATAGGGTCTCAACTAACTATATGGTCGAATTTCAACAATCCAACAACAGACTACCTTGTACCCTCTTCCTCCATTACCCATACATAAGAATATTTTTTGATCGAGTACAAAACCAAGAAGCTCCCTTCCTCTCATTAGCGAGCAAATTAACATCACAATCTTGCACCAGGTGACCCTCGACAATGCTTTCTGGAAGCCAAATGTGACCAAGAATTTCATCTGCCACCTAAATGTCAAAATTGAGAAATGGCCTACCAAGGAGGGCCGTTATGAATGCAAATGGTCTTACCTCAGTTCCGTTCACATTTAATGGTCTACAAATAAAACAGTCGAATGGGAACGTAATTGAAGAAAGTATCTTGCTCCCGTAACCAGAGCACCAGAGCTAAGCAAAAACTAGAATAAAACCCAACTGATGTTGTTCCCTCGGGACTGCTTTTGAAGTAAAAACTTCTCAGAGGATTTCAATGGGATGATGAACATCAACTGTATGTGGCACAGCAAGATTTCAGTCTTTCCTGAGTGAGGGGTTCCACAGATATACAAGTGCAACATTGCTGGAATAATTAATCCCATGACAAACACCCAATGCATCTGCTACCAATTCTGATTGGATGATCATGTATGGGAGCCTATCAAAATTTTCATTTTCACAAAATTCAAGATATCTACCAACTTCAGCTGATCGAATTAGCAGGTATGCGATTAAAGTGGTTTAAATTGAATTAAAGGCTCCTAATAAGGGGGGTACCGGACTACCTGCAAACTGACAGAAACTGAACAGGGATTTCATAGGAATTGTCTTAGAACAATGACTAATTCCTCAGGTAGGTAAACAACACCACATGACTCTCCAGGCATGTTATGTTCATACTTCAAATCTCAAAAGTAGGAGATGCAAATACGGTCAGGACTTAGGACCACAGCCATACCAGAGATGAAGTAAATACTGTTGAGCTAGAACCAAAAAAAAAAGCCAAGGTAACAGAAATTCAAGAGCATAAGCTGATTCGAGCTCTGGTAACATCTACATAGACAATCTATGTCTAGTGTGTGATTAGCAAGGGAGTAATAGGTTAGGTCATGCACAGCCCAGCTTGCAAGTATGTTGCAGCCTCAAGGTTGAAGAAAAGTTCTACGAGAAAAATAAAGTGAAACATGTAAACTATGTAAACAATGCTTAGAAATCGAGACGAGTATTCCTACCACTCAAAATCAAATCAAGAGCTAGACAAGGCCGTACAAGGAAGACCCAGTGCCACCATGGCAGTCTATCAGCCAGATTGCTTAAGCAAATGAGCAGCATTCTTGGACAATTACACCTTACAAAATAACTCAGCAATTACTTGTAAACTACAAGAACTTACTTCATTAAATTCCTTTTCCCTTGCCCTTTTAGTATTCCCCTGATCCCCTCTATCCCACTCCTAAACACCAGTCAAGACTCCAACCTCGTCAAAGCAAAGCCATGTTTTCCGTAGTAAGTGCCTGCTTACAGGTAAGGCTCCCATGAGATATAATGATAATTCTTTTGTCCTCATAATCCAAGGATCCACAAGACCGTACCTCTGTTCTTCAATTTTATTATTCATTCTTAACATTTGAAAGCTCTCTTACTCCCAGCATTTCCATCTATTGAAAAACATCTCTACTGAATTCCACTAGAAGCCTATAACCAACCAGAGACTGAAGTCTGGCAAATTAGCTTGTAAAACCATACCCATGAGTGAAATTCTCATCAAGGTTAGGGTTACAATGTGTTACATAAAAATCCAAAGGTTTCCAACAGGTTCCACAAACTTACAACATCATTATATGCCTAAGTAAAAAATCCTATCAACTCCAGCTACTTTTCCCTATAGTAATTGTTACAGTGTAGAAATATTGTTGAAAAGATTGCAGAAACTCAGCCACTATGCAGAAACATAACCTTCATGAGATCATTACATACTATGGACAGGGAAAATTAAGTAATCCCTCAGGTATAATCACCAAATTCGGATCGCAATCAGGCATCTCAGTGCAAGAACAGAAAGAAAGATAACCCATAACAAGAGAAGCGTTCAAAAATCTACCTCACAGGCCCTAGCTTGTCATTGTAACCACACCCACCACCAGTAAAAAAAATGACCCTCTTAATTATCAAGGGACAGGGTCAAAAGTACTAATTAGAGAACATAGTACACATTCTGCACCAGATAAACAAAGCTCAGAACCAAGGGCATTCCAGATTTAAAAAGAATGCTATTTAGTGAACAGAACAAAACAAAGCACATTCCCAACTTCTAGTTTAGAATAAGCATGGACCAAACAGAAAGTAATTTACACTTTAGAGTTTAGCTAATGCAATGACTAGCTTGAAAGCATGTTGCATTCCCAAGCTCGGAGAAGAGAACTAAAGCACATACGATGAAACAGGCACACACACTTTCCTATCAGTTAAGCATGGTTCGGAGAGACAACACAGCTATGATGACATACTTGCAGACAGTACCATTAACACAAATGAGCAAAGCAATTGCACCAAAACTTAAGTTCTCAAGACTCATATGCCATGGCAATTGGCTGAAAGACGAATTGCAGACTATGGAAACATACTGCATGAACATGTCATCTCTAGTTTGGTGAAACTTTAGAAGTAAATGTAAAAACTGTCACTCCGTCAATCTTCTTCATCAAATGGCACTGCAAACAGGATTCTGACCCTTCATCTACTCATTCAGGATACAACTTACTTAGAAGATCTGCCAGGAGGTTCCTTCGAAAGTAAGGTGTTTTGTTCGGGACTCTTTGCGGAATGAATTATGTCAAAACATTCACCAACACTATAAGATGGCACACTGAACCACCATGAGAAATAACTGAACAGCAAATTGCAAACAAAGAAAACATACTGCATTGAAATGTCTCTCAATTGAGCTACTTGTCTTCGGCACTATCACACTCCCTATTATCAGTCACTTCTTCCCGCTCTCCAAGTAAAACAAGGCTTTCAATATAAGTGCCTAAATAGCGCATTCTCTCGTCACACCGTATTTGTGTCCTCTCCAAAGTCCTGGGATCCAGAGACACCATACTTCTGCCCTCGTCTACTTCCAGCACAAAATCACCATTCATTCTCATGTTCACAACTCTGTGATAATTGAGATTAAGCGAAATAACTTTCCTCCAAGGCTCCTTTCTTTCCTTCTCCTCCAGAACCCAAAGATGAATAAATGCCTCCCCAGCATGTAAAACACCGACACTCCCCTTAACCACCATCAGTTTCACCTCATCGCAATTATTATAAGCTACATCAGCAACGATTCTCGGAAGGAGAATTTCCGAAAAGGTTTCATCCCGTAAACCAAACATAAGCACCGAGTCCAAACCCTCGAAATCCTCGAAACCCTCGAAACCATCATATGTCCTATCCACCAACCAATGTATCACCCCATCCAACTGCACCCCATTATACTCAATTCTGCATTCCCCTCTCAGCTCAAAAGAGGCACTACTACAACACCTCCAAGCACCCTCACTAACCGAGTAAACATAAAAACGATCCACCCTCGTCATAATTGTCACGTTTTCAGGCTCACCAATCTCGACCGTAGAAGGCACAACCGCGACAAGCTTATACTGCCCAACACTGCCATCATAACCAAACCCATAACTGAAACTGGCATAAACATCGGGCCCACGGGGCACAACCAACTCAACAGATTTCCTAGCCGAAGGGTTCCACAAAGCAACATGCCTATCAAGACAAGCGAAACAAACAACCCCGTGGCACGAATCGATATTCGACAACGGAAAGCTCCACCCGTGATCAAACTCTCTCATGAAATTAAACTCCAGCTCCCTGTCGAGCCCAGCATTGTCGCGGTGAACAAAAACCCGAGGGTCGGTCACCCTGATGTGATTGTAAAGCAGATAAGTGGGTCCTACATTGCTGTTGGTACGCGTAATTTGGTGGTCCAGGTGGGCAGAGATGAAATTGGGGGATTTGATCAGGGTGTACCAAGATTTGCACACCGATAAACAGCGAAGCAGGGATTTTGCGGGCAGTGATTTTAGGATCTCCGGGATTAGTTCGTCAGGTAAATAAATAACAGAACGCTTATGAAAATTTTCATCAGACATTGTTATGTGGCAATGTTAGTTATGAAAAAGAATTGGTGGAGTGAGTTACAAGTAAAACCTGTTGGTATTAATTTTCGGACCCTAGTTGATGCGAGACGTGTAGATAAGCCGACGGAGAGGCGAAACGGTGCAATTATGCGAATGACGTGGACGAATTGAACTGGGTTTGGCCGTTTGGGTGTGTTGGGTGAAGAATACAGAGCAAAGTGAAGCGAGTTTTGGGGTATAACGCGGGGTGAATTAAATGGAAAAATGATCGTTCAATCGAAGCTATTGGGTGTTATTGGAGGGTCGACATTTTCACAGGGCAATACCGTAATTTCCACTTTAAAAATGAAGGGTTAACATGTCCATTAATGTAAAACATTAGAGATAGTGGGGTAATTTTTTTTTTTTTTTTGTCTTTTTCTGAGGGGCCCTCCAATCGTACCCAATAGCTGCAATTGACCTATCATCCCTCAATTAAATGTAGGTACTGTTAACTACTTTTGCCGTTTTGGTTGGTTGAAAAAAGGGCCTACTAAACGCAACACGAATAAAAATAATTTGACACGAAACTTTCAATTTTACCCTTTTTATATTTTTATCTAAACTTTTCACATCCCGACCCTTATTAGAGAGGAACCCGAACTCCATCGACCAACTCTTTGCAAACTAAATTTTCCTAAGCTCTCTAAAAGCCCAAACTGAGTTATAGATTTATAGCCTTAATTGAGCCAACAATGCTCGACCTCTCCCAAGACTTTCTGCTGAGCAGCACAAATTAGGGGCCTAAACCAAAAAAAATAACTCTTGATATTGATTTTTAACCATTTAAGTTGGAATATACCATTGGTATATGTATATGGATTTAAATAGTAAAATCATCGTTGTTTAAATTTTATTATATAAATATCTTGACCATTTATAGTTTTTTTCAATCATAGGTCTTTGAGTTATTGATGTTCCAAATATAACCTCATATATTATCAAAAGACCAACATAAAGAATTGAGAGAAATGAAAATAGCCCCTAGTAAAAAGATAGGAACGACTAAAACTAAAGAATTGAAAGATATGAAAAAAGTCCATGGCAAAAAGATAGGAATAACTAAGAGAATGGAAAATTTGGGAACCACATATTACTATATTAGTGTCAAAAGAAATTGAATCAAATGAGAAATAATCAAAAGCAGACCACGCGTATATTAAAGTAGCGTTGAGTTAATTGGGAGAGGATTATGTCAAATTCGTGTCCTCATATCCTCTACCTTGCAATATTGACTATTGTCAGATACCAAAAAGAACAAAAGAAAATCACGGAACATGAAACAAAAACAAATTACAACCGTTTGAAGCGAGATGCAGGTCGGGTCATACACCTGCGCTTACGAAATACAATCAAGATTTAAGCTCGCGAGCAGGGGATGAAGTAGGTGCACCACTTTAGTTGACCTGCGCGAAAATTTGCAGCGCCATCGCATCTTAGCGCACTATCTAACCAGCATTTCTGTCTACATTAATCTAGATATAGGTTGATTTCGCATATCCCTCCGATTGCAGCAACACTCGTATCTGCCCAGCATTTTTGTCTACAGTCGTCATGGTCCGTGCACATTTACTTCTTGTAAGTTCTCGGGTGATTTTATAGTGGCTACATTAACATTTCAAGTGGAGTTACGTCAAAGTTTCATATCAAACTTTTATTTTCACGTTTTAACACTACAAGTAAATTAGATTAAAACTATGGAGAAGAGAACTTGCTACCATCCTAGAGAAACTCTACTGTCTAGTGCTGTCAGTGGCGGAGCCACGTTGAGAGGTGGGGTGTCTTTTGACACCACACCAATTTCAAATATGTACAAATCATTAAATCAATGCATATAAACATCGAGATATATGGTTGGCTTAGTGGTTAGATAGTTATTTGACCCCACTTGAGGTTGTGGGTTTAGCTTCGCCACTGAGTGCTGTAATGCGTCATGCTAACTACTTGAAACGTTTCTGTAGTGATGTCATGTACATAGCGTTCAATGAAGATTCATTGGCCTGAACTCTTGAAGACATGATCATTATAGGTGTAAAAACTTCATGATCCTAAATCGAAATGTTTCATAGCCACGCCCCATCGAAACCCTTATCTATGAACTTGAAACCACAAGAATGCCTTTTGCTGCCATCTGAGTTTATTAAACCCTACTATCCAACAGTTTTGAAAATGAGGACTCAATCAGTACAAGAATGGTGGCAATTCCGAATGCAGCTATAGTATTGATGCAAGGTATATCTATCTTACAGTGCAAGGATGGTACCAAAGAATCAAAGAGCCAAGCTAATGCAATGAATTATAGATATCCGGACACCAAAATGCATGTGAGAAACTCAAGTTAAAACACAATAAACAGTTGACAGTGAATTAAAGAGGCAATGTAGCTAAAGGTGTACATCTGGCTTTTCACTTTTGCTTCAATACGATTTCCCACCATCACAAACATTGGGTTTTAGGACCCTTAACATACTACTTAAGATGCCAAGTTTAGACAAGCTTGGATATAGATAGCATTTAATACCAGTAACATAAGACCAACATTTCTTACTCATTGCATCAGAAAAGAGTACGCTAGATAAATACAATATGCAGCCATTGAAAGAGTTTTAGAAAAGTTAGGCTGTAAGATACATACTGATGGTATGACAGCAAAATCTTGCTAAGCAATTGTTCCGCATTGTGTGTATAGACTATAGAGACCCATACATCATGAGAAATAACATCTAACTGGAGGCAATAAAAACTTCTTTGCTGGTTCCCTCGGACCTTTGTCATATGGCTCAATACTAGTCAAGGCGTCCAGCCCCTTCCAGGTAAAAACAGGCTCTCCACAAGACTACCCATATAGTGCAAACTCCGTCCTGAAATATGACTCAAACTCATGCCCCTGCGATCCAAGGATGCCATACCTCCTGTTTTCAGTCTGACCACCATCTCACCATTCTTTCTAAAATTCTCAAGGTTCATTATATTATAAACAATATTAATTGAAAACACAAGTTTCCAAGACTTCATCACACCATCTACCTCCAACATCCATAACTTTGAACAATCTCCATTAACATGAAAATAAGCAACCTGCTCTGTACCATTGCTCGGAAAAGTCAGCAGATCACAAGATCCACATTGATCCAGATCAGTAAGTACTGTTTCTCCTGGAAGCGGAATTTCACCAAAAGTTTCATCCATCAAACTAAACGTCAAAATGTAGACAGGAACTTCCTCCCCATCACTTCTGTAGACTAACCAATGGATCACACCATTTACATGCACCTCTCTACGGTAAATAAAGCACTCCTCATCCAGCGAAAAGGAAGTATTAACTCTGTGCCAAGTGCCGGCATTGAGCGAATAAACATAAACAGCACCAATTAAAGCTCCCAGATGAGTTCCCCCCCAACAGACAATCTTGTAGTCATTAGATGACGGATCAAAGCCAAACCCTTTAAACATTGGATACGGTACATGGAGTTTCAAGGATTTCCTTAATGATGGGTTCCATAATACTACAACACCTGAGATTGATTTAGCAAAGCAAACAACCCCATTACAAAATCCAACTATAATATCCATTCCAGGTTCTCCAGGAAAAACAAACTCCAAGTGCCTGTCAAAGTTGTTATCATTGTCACAGTAAACAACAAAATTCTGGGGGTTGTCAGAGTTGATATCAGAGTCGATATCATAGTACAGCAGATATGTGGGTCCCTCATTGCTGTTGCTAAGTGCAAGTTGATGATTCAAGTGGGTGGAAATGAAATATGGGGTCTTAATAAGGGAGTACCAATATTTGCATACTGACATGAAACGAAGCAGAGATTTCACAGGCAATCTTTTCAGGATTTGAACCAATCCTCAGATATATGATTACAAACTGTAGACATGGTAGATTCTTACCAATGTGAAATGGGAAAATCAATAGAAAAGTTCCAAAACCCTTTGGCAGGTGAAAAAACCCTGACTTCACTCTCCCGCGTGTATACAGAAATTGCACAAATGATGATTGGAGATTTGGAATAGTAAATTACAGGCAGGTGAATTTTTTGATAATGGGCTGAGCAATGTTAGGGCCCATAAAAAATCTACCCCAATGGGCCTGTTTTCTACAAAGTTTTATATTATTTTTTTTTTTTATCTGAACATTTCTGAACTTTCGAAACTTTTTGAATTTTTCTAAACATTTTTGTATATGGTGTATTTTATACCTTATAAAGTAGCCGTAAAATCACTAATTATTTTGATTGTGTTTGATTGCACATGCAGAGAGACTTACGAGGCTTATTTACTCCAATTGAAAGTTATGGTAAACTCTCAAAATAGAGTCTTGGGTCCTATTTGCCACTTTTGCGTTTTTGTAATGTAACAAAAGTACATTAGTAGGGGGACAACGATTTAGAAGTTTTTCATATCCCCTCCTCGCACAATATTAATTACAAATAAATGGGTAATACTACGTATATCAAACAAAAGCAAACCACAAACGTTTGGAAGCGAGACGGATGTCAGATTGTCAGGTCATACACCGGCGCTTACAAAATACAATCAAGACTAAAAGAGTGCAGCACCCATCTCCACACAAAAGAGTCTATGAGACTACGACCAGTGACAAACACATACAACCTCAAATAGCTCAGGAGCATTGTGCATACATGTTACATTAAATTGCTTTGGAAAAGAGTTGGAAGCTAAGAAGCTCTTCGATCAACAAGCGTAGATGGATATATCAGATATGCATTATGCAGCCACTCAAAAGAGACTACAGAGAAACGCTTGTGAAGTTACATGTAGGTTACAAATAGCTAAATCTTTCTCAGCAACTGCATCCAATTATGAGCACCAAGTATATTCAGCAAAACAACTCGATATCAGAGTACAGACAGAGAAATTTTCTTTTGTAGGTTCTCTCCTAGCTTGATTGACCACAGGGATCCACAATCAAAGTAGAACAAGGCTTTCCACATAAGTGCCAACATAGTCCAAGCTCTCATTAGCAACGTTAGAACAACTCATATGACTAAGATATATGGAAAACAAACGTCCATCCTCTACTTCCACCATAATTTCACCACTCCTTCTAGCATGTACAAACCTCCGAACCCCATAACCAGCAAAGCTATTCTGTGATAGCATTACTCTCCACGACACCATCAAACGATCAGCCTCCATCACCCAGAGGCTGTAACTTCCATAAAGAACACGTAAAATAGCAAGGCGCTCGTGCTCATTGTCCCAGCTCGGATAAGTCATTAGCATTGCATACCCGTGCCAGGGATCATCGACCATGTCTCCAGGAAGTGAAATTTCACTAAAAGTTTCATCTGCCAAATCAAATGTCAGAATGTAGAAACGACTTTTACCACTCCTCTGGCTTCTATCGACTAACCAGTGGATCACACCACCCACATGCACTCCTTTAAAGGGAATCATGCTGCCACCATCCAGCACAAAGGTGGCATTGAGACGCCGCCATAAACCCAAATTCTGCGAATAAACATAAACACCACCGAGTTTTGTTGTCGAATAAGCAATCGACACAACCTTGTAGTCCTTCTTCTGAGCATCAAAGCCAAACCCATGACTGAAAGTCTCATCAATGCCAACTTCATGCGGCACATTAAGATCTAAGGTCTTCCTTATCGAAGGGTTCCACAGAACTACATATGGCCTACTACTATGACCTAAGCAAACAACTCCATCACAATATCCCACTCTAACAACTCGAAATCCCCCCGGAAAAGTGAGCCACAGGTGCCTATCAAAGCGGGCATTATCACAGTGTACATAGTATTTATCAATGTTCCTTAAGTCAAGATACAGCAAGTACTTGGGTTCTAGATTGATCTTGTTTAGCGCAGTCTGGTAATTAAAGTGGGTCGAAATAAATTCAGGGTTTCTAATAAGGGAGTACCAAGATTTGCAAACTGATATGAAACGAGCTAGAGATTTTGCAGGCAATCTTTTTAGAATCTGAACCAATATTTCCTCAGATATGTAGACACCAGAATCACATTCAATGGTCCCAGACATATTTATGGCACAGACAAAAAAGAGACAAAAAGCAGAGTTCTTCTTACAAGCAGTTCAGGGAGTTTATCCTGACATAAAAAACAGTTGAGATCTATAGAATCTAAAACAGTTGAAAACCTGTTCTTGGCCAATCACAATACAGTATGTATTAGCATTAATATGTACCTTGATCTATAGAGTACTTTCTGGGCCAATAAAAGATTAGAGCTTTTGTGTAGGATTTGTGATTTGTGTAACAAGTTGGTTATCTGAGATGCTCAAGCAAAGCGGGGGTGTTTGGTATAAGGAATTTT
>CAAKMY010106576.1:0-14346 GCA_901111285.1 Corrigiola litoralis | reverse complement strand
AAGGGAAGGAGAGACAAATCCTTCCAAATCTCTCCAAATCGGAGGGAATTGGTTTGTTCTTGAAGGGGGAAAATAAAATCCCCCCAATCCCCTCCCTACCCATTAGCTATCCAAATAAAGGATTTTGCACCCTTCCTTCCCCCTTGCCTCCAATATCTTCCATCCAAACAAAGCCTCAAAAGTTTATGGATGCGGTATGGAAGATTAGTGCATTAAACAATTTGAAATTTCATAGTGCTGAACTGTTGCTGTTGTGAGTAATTTCGTTCTCTCTTTCTGTTTTTTTTTTTTTTTTTTTCCGGCAGAGATATGCGAGTGCAGCTTGGAACACTGTTGGCAGATATTGGACTTATCCATCTCCCTAACAATTACCAGGTTGATTATATTTGGCAACATTGGTGGTCCATTGTGGACAATTATGTTTATTTGTTGTAAACAGAATGTATGAGACACAAAGCAGAAGTTATTTACAGAAAGTTTATTTGTTGTGAACACAGAGTCTATGAGACACAAAGCAGAAATTTTCTGGTCGCTAAATTATTAATTTGCCTTTTCAGTGAACATGTTTATTATAGATATAGAAAAACTACATTTGTGTTGTCTTTTTTTATGACTATGCTCATCTGTGCTGCTTTGTCATATGATCTATGAATTGCTTCTCTTATCTTTGAGTGGTTTTCTTTAACCCTTGATTCTGATGTGAGTGGTTTTTATCCAGGCTAGGAAGAAAGTAAATCTGGCCACTTGGTTTTCAGATCCGTCCCAAGCTTTCAACAAGTATGCAAATCATTTCTCTATTGTCAAGGTAAATATTTGTCCTTGCCCTGCTTTTTCCCATCCTTTGTATGGGGTTTTTTGCTCTTCTTTTGCTTACGGGTGTCACCCCATTGGCGTCTCATTTGTATACTCATTATTACTTATCATAAAACTGTTAAGGTAATTATGTCTGTTCTGCATCGGTGCTGCAGATGTTTTCTAGAATAAACTTGTGTATTGATAAAAGTAATAAGCTTAGCATCTATTCATGATGAAGTACTATTTATGATAGTCACAATGATTTCTCTCATATCAGTAACTTCCTTGTCCAAACATTTATGATAGTCCAAACAATTTCACTAATGATAGGTTAGGAGAATAAATTTGAGGAGAGAGAGGGTATGGGTGGTTCTCGGGATGGCTGGTTCAGGACTAATTACTTCTTAGATTCTCAGTAATAGCATATTGTGTGCTAGTGAGAATAGCTTTGATGGGCAGATATAGGAAAAGGTAAAAATCCCAGTTTCGAAGAGCTCTACTGTTCTAGCAAGTGCCCTAAACTTTCACTGCCACTCCAAGTTTCCCCAATGTAATGGCTCTTTCGAAGGATCACAATGTGCTTCAACCAGCAATAATGGTCATGGCAGAAAGAAGCTTCTGTCTTTTTACTTCAATTTGTTGTTAGAGGAACAAATCTAGTAACTTATTTGTCTTCTGAAGTGCGTTGTCCTTCCGAGAAGTTAGGACTTGATGGTAAGAGGTTATCATTACAGCAGATTGTGGTTATTTTTTTTTTCGCAGGCAATAATATGTGCAGGTTTATATCCAAATGTCGCAGCAACAATTGATGGTATTCATGCTCCAGCTCTTGGAAATCTAAGGCAATCTCTCAAACCTACGTCCAAAAGAAAACCTGCCTGGTATGATGGGAGAAGAGAAGTTCACATACACCCTTCTTCTGTCAATACTGATTCAATGGCTTTCCAACACCCATTCCTCGTTTTCCTTGAAAAGGTTTGATATGTGCTTTGTTTCTTTTCCTTGTTCAACATAAGCATCTTGCATAAAGTGGAGTATTCTTTCTACATCCTAATGGCTGATCCGGTGACTTGTGCTTGTTCTTTGAAAGAAAAAATATCTGTGTTGAAGTTTACATACATGATAAATAAAAAATAAGTTGTTAGGGGAAAACAATTCCTTAAAAAAGAAATCTCAGTTTCCAGTTACCCTCGAGAAGTTGTATAATGCTGAATGAAGTTTTTTCTCTTTTATTATATTCATTTCCCCATTTATATGTTGTCTTAGTTTTAAATTTCAGTTTTATTTAGCATCTTTACGAAAACGAGAAATTTGAATAAAGAATAATGTTCTGCCTGTCGGCTTAGCTGGTTAAGAAGGTGGATAGTTTCAAACTCTACAAGAGTAATTAAACATGTTTACTAACTTTACTATACCTTCTTGGGGTAGAGGTGTATGGGCTATCACTGACTAGAGAGTTTACCTAGTTCGCACCTAAGGTAGCAGCTGTTGATTTCCGACACAGTGTTTATAAAGACGTGCATGCGCTAAAGCTCTATCGCTTATTATGTTTTATACAAGGCAACTTTAACGAGGCACTATAATGCGCTATGAGGCGCTTAAGGCAACTGAGACATTGCTTTTTGCGTTTCAATTTAATCGACAGTTTATGGGCCTTTTCTCTTCTTCTTTTTTTTTTTTTAATTTATGCGCATGACTAACTGGTATACATACCTTAATTTTAGATATACATGATGGCCCACATCAAAATTAGAATGGAAACATAGAAAAGTTACACCAGATTACTAGTTTAATAGTTTTCAGTTTATGAAATTAAGATTAGAATAAGTAATCTCACAATATGTGCCTCACTTCAATAAGGCGGGTGTCTTCATGTGCTTCGAGCCTTTTTTAAGCGTAGTCTCCACGTAATATAAATGTACCACCTGATTGTATATTTGCTTCGAAAAACTGGGCAACGTGAAAGAGGTGTTATCTGAGAGAATTTTTTGGTGTAATGAATACAACAGACTTAATTGTTACATTTCCACATTGAATAGTGGCACCAATACAGTTATTAAACATTCTTAGTGGGTAAAGTTGTTTCTCCAATTGCAAATTGAAATGATCCATTAGAACTATTCTCTTATTGACATTTAAACCACCACCNNCCCCCCTCACCCTTTTTTCCAAAACAATCATAGCCACCATCATTGGACGCAATTCAATAAGATATGTCGGTGGATATTTTATAAACCATATCATACATTCGCAATTTTTTGACGTGGGACTCATATTACCTTTTGAGTGTTACACAGAGAGTTTGGTCTACTGGTTTTAAGGTTTTAGATGTTAATTTTCCTGTTTTGGAAAAATTGTGTTGCATTTCTTTATGACAATGATAGTAATACTGGTAAAAATTGAAGGTGCATGCTCCTAGGTAGGAGAGTTTCATAAAATTAATTGGAACCCCCATGAAGGCACAAACCTTCACCCTCGCAAATGTATTCCCAAGGAATGGCAGTTTCCAGAGGTGAAGTATCCAAGAATTCTATTCACCGAAGTAAAAGATAGATTGTTTCCATCTTCCTGAAACTTATAATTCATTCTGTTTCCTCTTAAGAAAGCGCATACAGAACACATTGTGTAAATTTAAAAAAAAAATTCAGAGGGAACCATGTGTACAGATGGCCCTATCAAAGAACCCAGCTGTTTCTTTTCATGATATATCTACTTGAGATATTCGGATACCATAATGTACTAATTATATAGGAAATAAGCGGCAGCCATATTCTTTATGTCAATTGACCTTGAGGCTGGAGCAGAACATAAGACCTGAATGACCCTACCTGCTACCCGGTTTTGGCCCGAAACAGTTTTATGAGTATGACCCGCAATGTGAAATAACCCAATTCGATCGGAAGCTAACCCTATGTTAGCTAGACCTGATAATCCCCCAACCCTTACCAAATTAAGCCGAAGTCAGTCTGACCAACCTTTTTGACCCATTTTTTTCAATATTATTTATTTTTATGCTTATGAGTATATATTTTTACGTGTCTTTTTTCTGATAACTTGTTATCTTGAAACATGATCTTGTACATCCGATTATATTATTGGAAAATTTAATACAAAATTATTGAGAGAGGAAGAAGTAATGGGTCAAAAAAATTTGGAAAATGCTATTGGGTATCATATGTTTATACCACTTGCTGACGTGATTCGATAAAAATATGTTTGCACATTGATTAGTCTAAAGCAAAACTTTATTGGTCAAACCTAAGTAATAACAATCTCAAATCAACTTAAAGCCTGGAATATAGTGGCCTGCAAATCGACACGACCTCGAATTGACCCAACTGTACCCGAATGGTAGCAGGCCCGTCCCTATCCGTATGTCAGGTCTACTTTGGTCTACCGACAACATAGGGGCTGAGAAGGTGATGTCTGTTGGCGCCCCCCTTTCTCGTCCTTCTGGCCACAGGAAATTCTACCTTTTCAATCTGATTTTTCACCCCAACTGCTGCTCTAGATAACACCTGATCTTAAAAGGCAATAGAACATATATTTCAATCGAGAGGGAGACTAAGACAAGGCAGCCAGAATTTGGCACCCAACTAAAACTGCCATCTCCATCAAAAGGTGCTGTTCCACATTAATCTTATGAGTGCCACATTCTTGTAGGTTGGTTTACGTACCAGAAACTACCTCAAACACTTTTAGAATAGTGAGGATCCTATGCAGAGTACAATGGTGTCATCTGTAAAGTGAAGGTAACAGGATTCCTCTCGCTTCTCGACATGAATTCACTTTATGATTTATGACTCCAATGTCAGCCACCCAACTAAACAATGTACTAAGAAAATGTGCTACCACCGCACTTTTAAACTGTTCTATTCACATTAATGCTACTCTTTCAAGCACTCCTGTGGACGGTACACATGTTACTCTTATCTTTAGCTCGTCTTTCCTTCAACTTCAATCTTGCAAGACCTCACAGTTTTCTAGTATTTGTAGCTATTATCTAGAGTACTTTACCCTAGGACTCTGCAGATAAGATGTTGAAGCTTAAGATATTGCTGTGTAGAGATCACAGGGATTTTTGTCCATTCCCCATATTTTTCTTGCCTTCAGAGTATCAAAATTTTTGCCTTGTGTATCCTCATTTTGATTTGAACAAGATGTCTATTAGTTTAACATAAAGGACAGGAGGGAATGGGTGATAGTTCTGCAAGTGTTGACACTACATGACTACAGTACTTTTGAGTTCCGTGATTTGCAAAGTCCATTTGAATTTGGTTACTCTTGTACTAATGACTAGATTTATATTGTTGCTTTTTTGTGTCTTAGCAAAATGTATAAATAATTATGGTTATTTTTTTAATCTTCTCTCTTTCCTTTTGTGGTTTGGTCTATGTTTCCTCATCATTTTAGAGGTGATCAGTCACTGCATATCCTCTTATATTGCTGCTTCTCATGAAGAAAAAATTTCATGTCGCCTTACTGTGGTGGCTTCCAGCTTATGGACCTCCGTTCAACCTGAATTGTATATGTGAATGAAGCTTTAAGTTCCAGAATTATATTTCAATTGGAACAAGGTCATGCTAAGATATTTGTTTGAATTACTAGAATTCCGGATGTAACAGTCCAGACAATGTGCTTGTTATTTGAACTGAGAACTTGATTTTATTTCAGGTCGAAACCAACAAGGTATTTCTACGAGACACTACGATAATCTCCCCGTGTTCGCTTTTGCTTTTTGGTGGAGCGATAAATGTTCAGCACCAGGTGAGATTTTTGTCATAATTCAACTCGAAACATGATTTATTGGTTCTTTTATTATTTTTCCCGGATGAGATGATTTTATAGAGTTAGGACTTTTTGAAAGAGTCCTACGAACGTTCATGGAAAATAAGGTTGCACCAAGAGTACCATCGTAGTAAGGAAACTATGTATAACAGTTATAAGGAAACTAGTAATAACACTAATAAAAAACCTTGGTATAAACTAATCTACATTGGTTATTATAAATACTATTTCAACCCCGCTGTCGGAGTGCTCGACAGGATTATTAGTCCAATAAAATAGTATCACAATAAACAAGTATTACGCGTCGTAGAGGAACATGTAACATAAGAAGTAAATTATGCAGCCGATATTTGACCTCGACACTAGCGCAAGACACAATGGGTTAGAGCGACGAGTATCAGGTAGTAAGAGTTGACAGCCGTCTCTGGAGTCATAGGTGAGTCCCTGCTAGAGAGGTAGCCGTTGAAGAGATGTGGCTGATGTATATAAACCGTGTCCTTCAAGTCATCATGTAAAAAGGAATCTTAACATCAAGTTAATGAATAGGCCAGTTCCGAGATATACAAGTGCTAGTGCAACACAAACAGTTGCTGGTTTTTCAACCGAACTAAAAGTCTTCTTACACTCAACGCCCTTACCATTGGCCACCAATCGCGCTTTGTAGTGCTGCAGCGAACCATTATACTTTAAAGTGTGGCAAAACAACCACAATGAGCGAAAAATATTCGCCCCTGCAGGATGTTGAACCAATTCCCACATGCTTTTTCTACATAGCACCATATTCATCATCCATAGCAACTTTTCAGTGTCCGACCCAAAAACACGAGGCCCAATAGAATTTTTTGTTTAAAAAATTCGTTGGTGAGCCGGATGGACATGTGGTAGGTGGTATTTTCAGATGGACGAAACATGGTGGGTTTGATTGGTGTGGCTGTCCATATGTGAGGGGCATAGGGAGAGCTCGGGGTTGACGCGATAGGGCAAGACCGAGCATGAAAGGCAATTTAGAGTGTGCTCGGGCTGGACACAACATGACTGGCCCCGAGAGATGAGGGGACACTTCAAGGGACACAGGAGGCTCTTCTAGGGCTTCGTGAAACACATCATGGATCATGGATGTGGTATCCGTACAACTCTAATACATCTAACTGTAGAGCTTAGTTGGTGATCAAGTTCGCTCGTGAAAAGTGAACTCGTGAGATGACAGGAGGAGCAACACCAGGGGTAGTGACACTAGGCACAAAAGGAGAAGACATGTAACACTTAGAGTAAAGACTATCGCACCATACGTGACATGACGCGAAATATGAAATATCTTAGTCGTTAACTTGACACACCTATAACCTTGATAGTTTGACGAAAACCCGAAAATACAACGTGAAAAACGAGGTGTGAGTTTGTTTGGAGAGTTGGTGAAAAGATTAGGAAAATATAGACATCCAAACTTAATAAGATGATTCTATGAAGGATTAAAAAAAAGGGTATTTGGAGTTCGTTAGTGAAGGACATTAGTAGGGATGATGTTATGTAAGAAAATTGCAATTTGGAGTCACTCAACCAAAAACGTATTGCTTAAAGATATATGAGTAAGCTAAGTGTAAGTAATGTTATTGAGCCTATCAATCATATGTTTCACTTGGCTATTTTGAGAGGAAGTTGAGGATGAGAAAAGTGAAAAACTAGACCATCATACGAAACAAATTTATAAAACTGTTAAACGTCTAACTCATCCCCTAAGTCACGTAAGGGCTTGATAGTACGCCCAAATTACGTTTTCACATTCACATTAAACTCATTAAATTTTGAAAAAAATTTGTACTGACATGATAAACCCATACATAATGAGTGAAATCATTCAGAGGGCAACACTTGATGTGGTTGCCTTGGGAAACAATAAGCAAAAATGTTTGCGAACTTGACAAGAATGACATAAGCGGGCACAATTTTCAAGAAACGGAATTAGAATTCCTAAGAAAAAATCTAAAGAGCCAAGATGACCAAAACGACTTTCACATCGAGGAAAGTAGGACAACAAAGGAGATTGGTGATGACGACTTAGATTATGGTGATGACTGGATACGATACAACTCGAATGAGCTATTGTTTCTCATTAACAAATTCCCCTAGTAAGATCATTCACAAAAAAAAACATTAGCGTCAAATTTGACAAACACATTATTATCGATAGTGAACTTACGAGTGGAAACTAAGTTCTTAATTATGTAAGAGGTAAAAAGAACATTATTTAAGACAAGGGATCGAGATTCTTTGGTAAAAAATTGTTGTGTGGAAGCACAATCTGGAATTGTCATGTCATTGCCAACACAAATAGAACGTTTATTACTTAATGCACGGATACAACTAAGCAAGATGAGAGGTTGCACCAAATTGGGGTGCTGAAGAGTCATAGCACCTAACGCCTTACCAAGGTCCGCTGGAATATATGTGTAGTCCATATGATGAGCTGGGGCACCGTGGTCATTTTGAGCTTGCCCACTCATGGCTTGGGGATGTCCAAGTACACTATCAATCGGTTGGTCTGGGCCATGCTCACCTAGTGGTAGAAGGGTACATACATGGTGGGGCGGTCCACGGCATATGCCGGACAATGGAGAGAACTGTGGGGGTCGGGTCTGACCACCCATTATGTGTGGCAGTCTAGAGGAGGCTAGGGAAACGGAAAAACAAGGAGAGGACATCTAGTTAGCTGACATATAAGATTATGATTTGAAGAAAGAGTCCTCAATGGAGGCTCATGAAATACATCCTATGTATAGAGATAGGGTTACACCAATTGTACCATCGTAATAAGGAAATTAGGTAATATTTATAAGAAAACTAGGAATAATACTAACAAAGAAGCCAAGTATATTTACATTAGGTACTATATACACTATTAGGTTTATGTTGGAATTTATTTGATGAGTGAAGGTTTGTGTTCCTTCAGTATACCACCTCATTGGTAATGATTATGAGTAGTTATGGTGTGTATTTGCTAAAACAACCTTCAGTAGGAACTCCAGTACAATTAGTTTTGTAACTTGTATCTAAGCCCATCAGCTGTTACAGTATTATTTTTCCTATATTTGTAAGACATTCTTTGTTATTTTCAGATGGGACTTGTCACTGTAGACGGTTGGTTGAAAATATCTGCATCAGCTCAAACTGCTGTGCTGTTCAAGGAGCTCCGCTTAACTCTCCAATCTGTTCTATATGATTTGATCAATAAGCCACAGGTAGTACTCTCTTGTCATTAGTTGCCTAGTTGTCTTTCGTAGTACTATATAGTTTTTTTCTAAATGACATTTTGTAAAGTACATGATAAGTAGATATTTGAAACTTGAAATGTTGATTCCCTGAAACGAAAAGACCAAATTTTATTATTAAAATTCCTAGATGTTGTATATAAAGAAAGGGAGATAATGGTGTAGAGGCTAAATGGTATTTTTTGACCTACACAAGGCGAAGTCCTTGTTTTCTTGGATAGGTAATAATGGGTATGTAAATGAGACACCAAGGGGATGACACCTATATACGAAAGAAGGGCGATGATTTGTATAAAAAAAAGCAAGTACAAAAATAAAACCTCAAGCCCTTGAGCAATCATACATAATTTTAGGGTTGTTATTGATCGCCCTTAAAATTGATGTTGTCGCCCTTAAAAGTAGATATTTCTCTAAAGCTTTCCCCAAATACACCCAACCCACCCTACCCCCTACCCCATACCCATTCCTGGCACCCTAGTGAGCAACAACAGTTCCCTTCAACTCCCATCTCAACGATCCTCATTTATTCATCTTCACTCATCAAAATTCAAAAATTAAAATAGCATTCCCCGAAAAAACAAAAGCCAACTCTCATCTAAACTATCATCATCTCAACTACTATATCTCACAATCAAGAATTCCAGATTTCAAACAATGCCAAGAGTGAAAACCGCAAAACAAAAAACCGACCGGGTGATAAACTGGGCCAGACGAGCGTCCTGGTTCTGCGAGGAACTGGACTCACCGGTGGCATGGACCGGTTGATGTACTGGAACCCGCCCTGGCTCAACCTAATTTTACACACGGCTGGGCCAAGGCCGAGCCCAGTTTCACACGAGGCCCGCTTTTCACCCAGAAATATTAAAAAAAAAACCAATGTCGCTGCTCGTTTGTTGTTGTTGCTTCGTGTTGATTCGTAGCGTTGCTTAGTGTTGATTCGAAGTTGTTGCTTCATTGCTGTTGCAGTGGGGTTGGGACTGTGTGTTAAAGAGGAGGGAGCTTGTTGGTTGCCGGTTGGGTTGTGAATTGGGTGAAGGAGGGAGGTTGGGCCTTGAACCAGGGGAAGGAAGGAGGGATGTTGGGTACTGAACTGGTAGAAAGGCAGGCGGAAGGTTGAATTGGGTTAAGGGTTGATGAAGATTAATTTCATGGGAGATGGGTTGGGGGACTTGGGAGAGAGGAGGGGGCTGGGGAGGCTGGGTTATGAGTCAGTGAGTCTGGGTAAGGAAGTAAGGCTTGGAGTAATTTGGTCTAGCTAGGGCGACCAAATCAATTTTAAGGGCGCCCCTTAGGAGAGCAGCATAATTTTATCCGCAAAGGAAAGAAGATGAAAATGTCGCTTAGGATGTAAAGCCAAGAAAGATGACTTTCACTTCCTTAGGCAAATGCTATTGTTCTTTCAAAAAAATCCGACAATTTCTGCCCGTCATGGACCATCAGATGAGCCCACATACATCTTAGTGGGTGTATATGACTGTGGGATTGTGGGCTGCTGTTTGGAGGCCTGCCTAGAAGGTTTGCGTAGAGTCAATTAGCGGTGCATTGTGGCCTAGCAGGTTTGTCAAATTTGTACCGTCTAAGGTACTGGTTTGTCCAGTCTGATTCTTCTCGCTTTTTCGGTAATAAAATTATTTTGCTCACATCTGAAAAGAAACGAATGTAGATATTGGACAAAAAATCGTGAAGATATGGTAGAGCCAAAGTATATTGGCAGGTGTTTCTACGAAAATATGGTATAGTAAGTTGTATCAGCATGTAAGACTGGTAAAAGGAAGTAGAAATAAGAATCATACCTAATGCAGTTAGTTTTGACATCAATACAATGTTGGGATAGGGGAGCGAGAGTGAGGGAACCAATTTCCCTTGTTTGGAAATAGAATTGAGGAAGGGAAGGACACAGAGTAGGAGGGATACTTTTTCCCTTCTTCTTTGGTAACAAAATCCCTTCACTGTCTTGTGTGTTTTTTACTTTGATATCGGAGGACAAAATTAAGATGCTGTTCTAGTTGGCTTAGTACCACTTCTTAGTGTCATTTCTTTAAGACATTGACGGAAAAGGACTGTTTAACCTGCTGCCTTATAGTGGGAGATCTCTTTCTTTTTTGGAAAAAGTAATTACTTTCTTCCAGTGGTCATAGATAAATAATTATTCTTTCCATTTTTTTTTAATTTGCAGAGGTCAGCAGTTGACAACGAAGTTGTGCATTCAATAATTCAGTTGCTTCTGGAGGAAGCCAAAGCTGAAGGAGAACATGTTATCAAGCAATCGAGGTTAGGCAACGTGGTGCTCTTTGTTTCACCTTACTTATGTTGTACAGAAACAGTCAGTCTTAGGTTTTTTAAGGAAACCACCCTTATAAAAATTGTATTTTTCGTGTACATATTACTGCACGTCACCAAAATCACTATTATTAACTCCTTTTTGACCTTCTTGCTCTCCCACTTATTCCCAATGTGCTCAGTTTCCCATGATTCGTCTCACAAGTGGAAATCCAATAAGGTTTCAAAGGATTGCAGATAGTCCCACCCTCCTGCTCCTGTCACATAGATGCTTTCTCACCACTCGTTAAGACATTTTTTTTATCAGACAATAGTTGTGTACCAATCCAACCACCCTAAAGCTTGATATATCTTCCATTATTGCGAGATTTTGTAGAAAGTGTGCTTATCAGTACTGACTAGTATTCCCACAGACACCTCTATACAAGGCATCATCATTGTGACCTGATCAAATATCAACAACCCAAAGCGTAGTCACCTGAAATTAGTTTGACTAATGTCGAGTAAACTTGTTTGGGAGGTTTGTCAGATCCGGATGTTGAAGGAAAAGGAACCTGGGAACACCGCTGTGGGTACCATTACAACTTGACAAGTCATTAGATTGTAGGATCGGGGTGTTTACAAGGAAACGTCAACTGTTGTGTAAATTGTGTCCTTGTGAATGCGAACAAGGGACCACAATTGCCTTGTTTTTAGGGACAATATAGGATCTTATCTGGAATAAGTTTTTTATGTAATGAGCTTTTTATTTTTCTTTGATTGTTAAAGCAAAGTGATTTTCTGCAACTTCTGAAAAGCTGCTTCTTTGCAGTTGATGCTGATTAGCACAAAATTCCCCCACGAACACATGGTAAAGCTAGTGCAGCAAAGCATTTTCTGAACACATCCGTGAAAATTCCAGTAATACTAGTATTTTTGGCCACTCGGCAACCCTGTTTTGGATATACAAGAGAACAGTCATGATATTTTGTAGCCCCCAATGATAGACTGGAAAGTCTGGATGTAAAAGTTATGTTCAATCCTACGAGTCAATTAAGCTCAGCTTCTACCAAGAGTGACCTCGGAGCAAGTTACACCACTTGGTTAGACATACAATTGTTTCTTCGGCGAATGTAATGTAAAAAAATCTCTTTTGGGATGGAAAAACTCCTGGAGGTTTTCCTCTTCTTAATGTTAACAAGCAGTAGGGTTTGTATATGGTTCAATTTCCTTTAGTTACCATGTGGTTTTGACTTTTTCTTAAAATGATGTCGTATCCCATATAAAGTCAAAGAGTATTTGTTTGCACACTAAATTTACCAATGCCTCCCCTGCCCCCCTCTCTAATTTATGTTTGTACTGTGCAATTGGAATCTCTAAATCAAGCTTATCGAAAAAAATATATATTACGTGATGAGAGTAGACAAACCTTGTAACAATAGACACGCCTTATATTTTATTTGATTGACAAAAAGTTGAGAATATAAACTGAAAAAATTGTCCAAGTAAAGCCTATCTATACCTATTTATTTATATGAAATCTATTAAAAGGTGTTTTACTTACAGGACAAAGCCATGTGGAGACATTTAAGATCATTAAGAGGCGTGGGTAAAACAGCAGTACGTAACATGGCATATTTCACCTTGAACTATGGATCAAAATGACCTCATCCCATTAATTATTTAAATATTGACCAAAATGACATGTCCCCATTAATTACTTGAGTACTAAACATCCCATTCTCATTCTTCATGCTATAACTTTCACTTTATAAACACGCTATATAAGTACAATACAACAATATAAAGAAAAAGTATTTTAGGGTCAGTATATAAGTACAATGTAACACTATATACATTTAAAATATCTCTCAGAACAGCTTATTAAAATTAACTAGTTTTTGGCCCCAACGATGTCTGGGGATTTGCATAATTTTTCTTTTGTTAATTAGTTTTGTCATTAGTTAGACTATCTATAGTTTGTATTCATAGGATCACCAATATATGGTTTACCTTTCATCATATGATATTATTTAAGTTTAATATTGTAAGTTTTTACAATTGTACTTGCTCATATCATCATAAACAAAATTTAATGACATTAGAAAATGTTTGAGTTTAATGATAAGTATGTTATGATTTTATTGCATTTATATTATTGTCAACAAAATTGAATGACTCTTTAGTAGGCTTTAATGCATGCCATGTTGGCGTTGACTGTACTATATGGAGAATCATGTGATAAAATTTGGCTTGCTTACTTGGCACGATGCTGCTGCAACAACGCCTTTTAACAATATTGTATAGATAATATATAATCACAAAAAAAGGTTGAAGTGTTATCTTGAAAACTGTTTGTGAATAAATGGAAACTTATTACTAATAGAGGGAGTATATAATTGGACAACTCAACCTAAATAGTCATGCTAATTAAAAAAAAAGGGATTTTCTCTATAGCACCCATGTGGTTTAGCGTAAAATCCAAAATACCCCTCTACTTTTCGTAAAAGCTAAATTGCCCCTGAGGTGGTTGTTTAGAATCTAGAATGCCCTTATTAGTGACAGACGTTAGTTCAAGTATTATTTCCGTTAGATTTATTTGCTTAATATCATTGACCCATATTTTTCTCTCTCTCCCTCTTCCCTCCTTTTCCCCTCTCCCCTTTTTACTCCTTTTGCACCCTCACCCCCACCCCCAACCGGCGTACCAACCCACCCAATACCTTCTTCAACCCTCTGGCGCCCTCATCACCACCAAGTTTGCGAGAAGAGAACATCGAAGTGATACAAGTAAGTGGCTTCCTTGTCTTCTTTACAAATCCGGGATTTGGGTGGTCATATGATCATCAGGGTAGTAGGATGAGTTCGCGTGGGGGGCAGTTTGAGGAGATTAGTGATGGTGGGAAGGCGTAGTGGTCGGTGGTGGAATGGGGGAGAGGGTTTTGGAGCTGCGTTGCATGGTTTAGGGGTTCTTGTGGTAGTGGTAATGGGAAACGAGTTGTTTGGGTGGTTATGGGGTCAGGGTATGTGGTTATTGGTGGTTGAAGGTCATCGATGGTGGTGGTGGTGGGTTCGGGATGGTCGGAACTGGGAACCCGCGAGATGAGCGATTAGTTTTGGCCTTCGGGGCGGTGGGGGTAGTTGCGGGTGGTGGTGAGCTGGTGCAGGGGTCGTCGGAGGTGATTGGTTCGGTCTTTGCGCGTGGTGGAATGGTGGTGTGACACCCCGATATTTTAGA
>CAAKMY010106565.1:0-13403 GCA_901111285.1 Corrigiola litoralis | reverse complement strand
ATACTTTTATATGGTTGAATTTTTATATTTTTTTTAAAAAAAAATTATTTTGAGTTATTAATGGTCAAAGTATGATTCCAAATAGTGTCAAAAAGTAAGTGTAAAGAATTGGTAAAAATGGAGGGAATACTATATATTTAGACCTTACCTCCATAATAATATTATGTCAGTATTATCATTATCTAACAAATATGTTCTTTAGTTTTTTTTTTTTTTTGAAACCATGTCTTTTTGTTAGCTTTTCGCTGTGTGGTTTATATGCTTTCATATATCAGGACTAGCTAGTGTTTAACTGCGTAATTATGAGCCATGCGAATCTAGTTTATTGAGTGCACTCTAAATATACGTTTTGGGTTCTCATGTTTGATGTTCCCACTTCCCAGTCCCACGGACTTCGTACCAAAAACTAGCCCTATATATATTGACTTCCATATATAATATTTAAATCAATATTTCATCATCATCAAATTATCAGTTCGTTAGGTAGTAGTAGTAGTGTTGTAGGACATAAATTACAGAATCTAAAAAGCCAAACTGTACTTTTCTCACAACCGCCAGTCACAACCCAAAAATATTCACAAAAAGAAGAAAAAGTCCCTCGAATTATCATTTTCAATAACTAACTCTATAAATCCTGACACTTTCCACACACATTAACTCTTGGCTTTTTCAGGTTAGCAAAAGATATCACCAGAAGAGATAGGAAGAGAAAAGAAACAGAAGGGAAGTTGTTTTTGCTCTTGTGATCGAATTCAATTCCCTCCTTTTCTTTCTCTTCCTTCTCTATAACCATCTTTTCGCACTGCATTTTCATATACCATTTTCAGGTACGTACCAAATATATTCCTACACTTGCCCGTAATTATATATTTTAGACGTACCGTTTTACGAGTGAGAGTTTTGCCGCACTAGTGGTCCTACCCTGCTCAAATTTGAACGATAAAGCCAATACCATAATTAGACTTTAGATTGGTTATTTTACTAACAACTTTTTGCAGGTACCAGAAATATACTTTAGACATAATTATCAAATGTCTAGCTTGCACATAATTAGATTTTAGACTTTACATATAAAGTTATCCCTTCCCTATAATTCTGGTAAATAGACTTTATAATATGACATATATAAACTATGGCTTGCACATAGTTGTAGAGTCTTCTAACTACTTAAGTGTTTGCTGTTATAAGACATGTGGGCCACTAGGCTTATGCCATTTGTTCTTCCTTGTATGTCACCCCAACTGTTTACTTCCTTAAACTAGTATGACAACAAAAAAGGGTAGGACTTTACTGAGATTATGATTATTTCCATACATCTTTTCAGGTGAATGTAAATGTATGATGTTATGAATTATAGGCTGATTCATTCATTGCACCAAGTAGAATATATAATGTTATTGGTTGGAAGTATAGTTTATAAACTGTTGATTGGTTGATGGGATTCCTTTGTCAATCAATCTTTTGTTCTCCTTTGATCTCATGACATCTGTGAGTCTTCATTTGTTGTTAAATAATTCTTGGGAAAATTGGCCTTCCTCAGAAAAAACCCAAAGTTTTCTACTTTTGTTAATTACCAAATTCATTTTTATTTTGGAGGTTGTTTGTCTTTTTCTGATTAATTGACGTCTGCTATATTGGGTATCTTTGTGTCAGATTCTGTCTGCGAAGCGAGATTCTTCCCACTAGTGTGGAAATATCAGGTTGTTTTAGGGTGGGGGAATATATTTGGGAGCTGAAACAAGTAGGAGTTAAGAGACATGATGAGAATGGAGAGGATATTGACACAAGTTTTGATGGGGACAGAAGGAGGAGGTCAATCACTGTTTTCCACCATCAAAATCGCGGTTCTTCCCATTGCCAAAGTGTTCACTATGTGCTTTTTGGGCTTTCTTATGGCATCTAAGTATGTCAACATTCTGCCGGCTAACGGCCGGAAAATGCTCAATGGAGTGAGTGCCCCTTTTCGCGAAATTTTTCGTGTCCTCCTGGTGTACTGAACTTCTTGCTCACATAAAGGCGATCCCGAAAATCGAGGAAGATCTTTTATTTGAGTAAGATGTACAGTGACAGTACTCTGAGAGGATTTAAGTAATTTTTATTTTATTTTGTTTTCCCTGATGTGTAAATTTAGGACTGTTGCATTGGAAAGTGATATGATTGTAACTGTTTTTCTGGTAATGTTGTCTGGTTGCAGTTGGTGTTTACTCTGTTACTGCCCTGTTTGATATTCTCTCAATTAGGCCAAGCTATCACTCTCCAGAAAATGATTGAATGGTCTGGTTTCTCTGCTTTACTATCATTCTATTAATAGTCAAATGTTTCATATTTTCCATTTAACTCATTGCCACTTTCTGCCTTAAGATATATTTAAGACATTGGTTTGTGTTGTACTTCCTCAGGTGGTTCATCCCATTTAATGTTGTCCTTGCAACTATTTCTGGCTCACTCATTGGCCTACTCGTTGCAACGATTGTCCGACCGCCGTACCCCTTCTTTAAGTTCACCATTATTCATATCGGGATTGGTAAATCTCCTTCCCTGTCTGGTAGACTTACCATCTTATCATTGGCTCCTGCCTGCTCTATGTTTCCTGGAATACTCTGTTGCTTAATGCTTCCTTAATCTTAACAAATAAATCCAATAGTTCACTGTTTCCATATTTATAGTATATATACATGTTTGACACCCTTAAACCCATTAACCTTCTACCAGTGGGATTTGCACAATATTTTTCTCTTATTTTTTGTTGTTGTCTATTAGTTTAACATTTTCTACCTTTGAATGTTCTGATGGTTCTTCAGTCTAATGAGGTAGTTTTAATTAATTAAATACCTAGAATATATTCAAATCAATACTAGAGTAATAATAGTACTTTTAGGTGAAGATCACCCAATTTATTTTGGTGCCATACAAAGTCTCGAACTCATTGCAGTTGACTGTTTTCTGCAGGAAATATTGGCAACGTGCCTCTGGTCTTGATTGCGGCTTTGTGTAGAGATAAGGCGAATCCTTTTGGTGACTCAGACAAGTGCAGTCAAGATGGTACAGCCTACATTTCCTTCGGGCAGTGGGTATGTTTTCTACCCAAGAATGATTATTTAGTGGTTAACTTATTCTGACAAATAGGAGCTCCAAAATCTTTGCTGTTATTATGTCCTGGCAATACCGTAATTTTTTGATGAAGTCCAGTGACCACTATAAGCACTAGTCATCCCAAGAATATTACTTATAAAAAAATGAAATTTTTGAGCACTCTAGAATCTGAACATCATTCTTCGTGAACAGGTTGGCGCAATTATTCTGTATACATATGTATTTCAAATGCTAGCACCCCCTCCGGAAGGTACTTTTGATGTTGAAGATGGACACCTTCCTACCAAACGACACCAGCAAAATGGAAGCGGAACACCTGAACAAGTCCCTTTACTTTCGCAGGAACCAGCTCCAGCAGCATTGAATGTCTCAAGCAAAGGAAAGGCAAGAGCCATTGTACCTTCTCTTTATAGCTTTACTGATTAAAATCTTCTTCTCTGGTTTTTGTTGTTCAATGTGGAAATTTGTTATAAATGCTCCTCCTTTCGTGGGGTCAAAGTATTTTTTTCAGCCTTATCTTTGCATGTTATTACTCCTCAGTGGCAGACAATTTGTCTGGGACCCCAGCTTCAGTAGTTGTTTTTTTCTCCATTATAGTTGTCATACCACCGTCGGTTCTTATCAGCTGTTAGCTTTTATTTTATAAGATTGCAGTCTCTTTTGAGCCAGACATATTAAGACAAGATATATTACATGTTCATATTTGCAAGAAGGTATATTGGTCTTAGGACTGCTGACATTAGGGTCTTTTGAGCCAGACATATTAAGACAAGATATATTACATGTTCAGATTTGTAAGAAGGTATATTGATCTTAGGACTGCTTAGGTTAAGTTATGATAACTAAACCGTAATCTTTGTCCAGCGAGAATTTAACTTGACAGCTTTGATTTTTGGTTATTTGAATGTTCAAGGAAGCTTTATATTTTTCGAAACACTGAAATTTACAGTAGTTTGTCTTTCCCTCACCACATCTGGAAACATGAGAACCAACATGATATTCTCAAGTTACTTTATACCTCATTTCACCAAAGAACATAAAGAATATGAATGTTTTCTCGAGGAACGGGGAAGAATGAAGGGATCATGTTATTATATTGTAGGGAGAATGTTTGATGAGTTATGTGCATGTATCCATTATGTTTTTGTTATAGGAAAAAGCCAGAGACTTGCCAGTTTAGCTTTGAAAACCAGATGACTTGGTGGCTGATGAGCGATGATTATCTGATGTATATGTTTATTTAGCTTCTCTGCTATGTAATAAGATGACATGTAGTCAGGCGGGAAGGATAGTGATTTTAGAAGTAATAACCCAAGAATAGAGATCCCTGCATTTCCTTAATCAGAAACTGCATATATTTTTGTTCACATAAAAATTTGTTCCTTACAGGTATATTTGCTGATGATCTTTCTCATGGATCTTATGTTAATTGGAGTGAAAATGTAACAATATCCCTATCATTAGCTTTTATATTTCAAAATGCAGTTTTTGTCAGGCAAATGTGACACCCGTTCTATGACAAATCCTCTAGTCTTTTGTCTCATGGAGGACATCATTTACTCTATCATATCACCAAAATTAGTAGCATACTCAAAAGGGACATAAGCAGACAGTAATGATTCAAATTACTGCTAGCACACTTATGTAGAAGACAGAGGAAACGAAACAAGGAGAAATTCCAGACCTTGTATCTGTCTTGGTCTTTTATATCTTTGCACGGTGGTGGAATGATTATACAAGACCACTAGCTGACTCAAATTATCATTCTGTAAAAGCGACTTGATATAAATGTCAATGAATTTCAGGGATGCTTCTACTTATTTATTTTATGTTTGCCTGCCTTTTTAATATTGTGTTAGTCTGCGAGTCATAACTTTTGTTCTTTTCCAGATCAAGGAGTTCCTGGCATTCATATATGACAAGCTAAAGCTAAAACAGCTCATACAGCCTCCTATTATTGCTTCTGTAAGTTATCCTCATCTATCACATAGCTTACCTATTTGAAATGGTAGTAAGTACTTAGGCTATTATGCATCAGTTTCGTACAGAGGTGAGTGCTTATTGTTACTTCCTCTACAACCCTGTTACTCGGGCTTAAATATGGCTTCATTGTATAAGTGTACTGAGGTATTGAAAGTGACTATCTTCAGACTGATATGGTGTCATTTGATCCTTAATCAGAATAATAATATGCCACAAAAAGGAATCAGTCAAATGTTCTATCCTGCAACCCTTTCAGACTCTAGCATGTGAAGTTATAATAACTTTTTTTAACCTCGATGGCTCGCTATTTTAACGTACCTGCCTTGGGGCTTTTCTGATAACTACCCATGTGGAGGACTTTATGGATCCAAATTCCTAAAGGAATTTGATCTATTGGAGGTGTACTGAGCATTCTTATTCTTGTCAGTGATACTGAGCTGTGCGTTTTGCTGCAGATATTGGCTATGGTACTAGGTTGTGTGCCCTTCTTGAAGCGTTTCATCTTTGCAAGTGATGGCCCACTATTCTTCTTTACTGACAGCTGCATGATTCTTGGGTATGCTCAACTTTTCGTGCTGTTTTGTTTTCTTTGCTCCTGCGGTGGAAGGAAATTTTTCTATAGTATGACAGGAAGGATGGGCATGTTATAAGTAGAACTAAATAACTTATTGAGTGTTAAAGAATTTAAGCGGGCTTGTTAAAGTTTTCAGCTCTTCTGATGATAAATATGATTTTCAGGGAGGCTATGATTCCATGCATTTTGCTCGCCTTAGGGGGCAACCTTGTAGATGGTGAGTTAACTTATTGACAATGTTCATTATGAGTTTTTCTCTAGTGTTGACGTCATCAAGTGTTGCTTCAAAATATGAACCTGTCAAGTATCTACTGTGAATTCTTAGCATTGAGAACTGTTGTATTGAGTTCCTGCAGGACCTGGAAATTCAAAACTCGGTTTCCGCACAACTTCTGCTATTATTTTTGGGCGGCTGGTTTTGGTCCCACCCGCAGGGCTTGGTATAGTGACACTGGCTGATAAGTTAGGGTTTCTTCCACCTGGTGACAAGATGTTCAAATTTGTATTGCTACTCCAGCACACTATGCCTACATCTGTGCTTTCAGGTACGTGGTTATTGCCATCGCCCAGAGATGAATCTGTGTCCATTGTCACAAATTTTTCCTCATTCTTGCGATGGAGAATGTGAAGTTTCCTTATGCTTTGGTTCTATTCTTCTGTAGGTGCTGTTGCCAATTTAAGAGGATGTGGGAAGGAATCAGCAGCCATATTGTTCTGGGTTCATATCTTCGCAGTTATCTCTATGGCAGGATGGATTGTGTTATATATCCACTTACTCTTCTGAACATTCTCCTAAAAGTTGTTTAGTCCTGCTTGTTCACTACACATTCTCCTAATCAGTCAAGGCTAGGACCAACAGGGTAGTACAAAGGCATCTGCGAAGTTCCAAGTAGCTGATTTATGGGTGTCATTATCCTCTGCTTCTGTGGGCATATAAATGAAAGAGAGTATGTATTTATGCCTTTTTCTCCCATGATGTTGTTTGATGATTCTGGACAAGCAGCTCTGTACAGTTGACACTTGACAGTGGTCATAGAAGGGGATGCCTGTGGTATGCAGGCGAGTACATACATACTGTACGCTCAGTACTCTTTGTATCATAAGGTTCTTTGAATGAAAATCATTTCGATAATCTTTCGCTTTCTTCGTCCAATCCTCAGTGCCTCTTGAACTGTTTCAATATGATGGAAGAACTACACGTGCGAAGATGATCTCTCTACTCTCAAGGAGATCCTAGATGCCCCCTCTAGTCCGACTTGTGTGCTTTCAGTAATCCTTCTTAATTGTAATTCAGATCATATGACCTTCACCAGTGCAATCTTCATTACCCAAATTCATATTTCTCCTCTCCTTCACCGCCCTTTATGTACCAATTAAGTACATATGAACACATGAGATTTGGTACATCAACAACTAACGACCCATGTTTCAACCTTATTTTCTTTAATAAATTCGTGCACCACACGATATCAAACACTAGACTTGTAAGTAGTTAGCAATTTGTACCCCAGGTTGTGAACTATTTGGTACATCAAAATTAACTAACAAACAACAAAACCTATAAAATATAACAAATACTAGGTTTAAGTTAAATTTTGTGCCTCCCTCCATCCTCCCACATTCATCATTCAAACTAAAATACTATCGCCTTTTTATTTTCTTTTCCTTGTGTATATCTGAAGTTTCCTCTTTTTTTTTTTTTTCTTTTCCTTATGTATATCTGAAGTTTCCGCTTTCTGTCTTCCATAATGGTATGAAACTAACAAGATGCAGTGTTGCTATCCCTCTAGCCGCACGGCCATACATATGTCTTAGTCTCGTACAATAACAAGCTTCGCTCACTAGTAACTCCATTGAATAATTTCCACTTAACTGAAAGAAGCCATGTAATAAACAAATTTGGATCTCTTGGTTACACGAATGGGGAGAACTTCGTACTCGTCAGTACTACTATAAGCCGGAGGCGATAATCATACCAAGCATTTCAGAGAGAGAGAGAGAGAGAGAGAGAGAGAGAGAGAGAGAGAGATTGGTTAAAAAGCACAATTGAATCACCCTTACAAGACATCATACAAAAAGCCAATCTTAGTTAATTAACACCCAAATCGCCGTCTAAACAAAATTATGTACAAGAACCATTTACACAATAAGTGAACAAGCATGCTAAGCAGATCCTCTTGAAAATTCCGTTCTCTAGCTTCGTGCTCAGACTGCAATATTAAAGACCCCCATGCCTTGGGAGTGATTACCAAGATAAGATAGCTCAGTTATACATTGAACATACACTAGATTCCCTCCATGACAAGTTCTGGTTATACAGACCTACGTAGATCAAACATTTTGGAAGCAGTGATAACATTCTGACTAAAACCACCACCACCTCCTTCCATGCTGGTGGCGCGGGCATGAGCTAGAAGTGTGGATGTGCTGAGAAGGCCGACAACGCAAGTTATATTGCCCATTATGAGCACTTCCTGGGTTTCCCAACCAGAGCACAAAGACTATTCCCATCAAGCTAACAATAGGGGCAGCTGCAAGAAAAAGCCACCGCCCCCTGCCAGTGCTTGTATGTAAAGAATCTGCAGTAGAGTTTGCATCTACAAGTGCGTCCCGAAGTTCTTGAGCTTCTTCTGCTTCATTTTGGTCAGTCATAATAGAGAAACTATCATCTCTATCATCTTGCTCCTGAATTTCAGAGATAACCATTCTACTATTGCGCTTGCCCTGCTCATAATCTATGTCATCAGTAGGGAGTTCGAATCGACAAAGGGGGCAAGAATTCCGTGTACTCAACCATGGCAATATACAGGCTGGATGGTATAGGTGAAGGCAGGGCAGTTGGTTCACTTCAGTGTCAATAAGAAGCATTTCCTTACAAATAGCACAAGCCAAGCCATCAGGCTCCTTATGCTCCTCAGAAATCAAAATTAAGGGAAGATTATTCACAAAAGACGAAGCGGCAGGAGGTGCCCCTTGTCTCGAACTGTCAGTCAGGGAAAGATGCTCCAAATATTCTTCAAAACTTCGAGCATCAAGATAGTTACCAGGGTCACCAATATAAGGTGCCTCATTGGGTTCTTCCAAGCCCAAGCTGATCCTGCGAGCCTGGAGATCCATAATTTCCCTGATTGTCCAGCGAATTATTCCAGTAGTCTCTGGAGAGTCTATTGTTCTGTGTCTACTTAAAGGATCACTGGTTCCCCTTGAGTCGATGCGAGTTCCATTTTCAAGAGGCTCAAGCAAATTTTCCTGAGCGCCCAATTCTTCCCAATCAGCATGTTCTAGTTCCTCATGATCATCAGAATCCCATCGTACATCACCAGCATGCATTGGATCGATATCATCAGAGTCACTGCCAACGTCACTTCTTCCCATAGACTGCAGAAACATGTCTGTATCCATAAATGTATGGCCATCAACAGAAGCATCTGAATCCCCTTCGTAAGTGCTAAAAGATGTAGCATCAGTGTCACCTGGATAAACCCTGTATGCACCATAGCTGACATTTGATTCATTCTCTCCATAATATGAGTCAGAGTTAAAGTCATCACTTTCTGTATCAGATATCATTCTACGCCATCTTCTAGAACCATCTGGTGTAGTACGAGAGCTTGCCGGCTGCATTAACCTCAAATTAGAATCAATATCTTCAGAAATATCTTCAAGGCCGGGCTCAGTGTGCCTTGCTAGATTAATTACTTGTGAAAACTGCTGCGAGAAAAGATTTTCGGTTGACTCGGAACTGTCATCTATCGACATAATTCTTCCAGGCAGCCTTCTCCGAGAAAAGTTGTGGGTTGAGGTGCCAAAATCCTCAAGCAATAAAAATTTACAGTCATCACACATGCTAACAGTCTGCTGACCCCTGTATACCTCATCCTCCAAAGAAAGAGTTCTTCCACAAAGACTGCACCCCAGAGGCATGTGATCAAGCAAGTTTGAATTAGTTAATTCTTGTTGAATAGTTTGGGAGAGCATATCCATCTGTATGCATATGACATTGGTAAGAGATCAAAATAACGAGAACAATCTTCAGAAATCAATAAATTTTTTATAAATGCAAGGGCACAAGTTCTTCGAAAAAAAGCGAAATGTAAAAGGTACATGAGAATAAAACAATACTCCGTACAAATCAGCAAAGTTATGAATATTAGGTATTCACACTGAGTACACACCCAAGTCAAAAACATTGAAAAAGGCAATTCTAACAGAGCATAATGACAAGAGATGCAAAGGCTCTTCCTGGATAACAAAGATAGATGAATTACAACTATAGCAATGAGCAGATAGTTCTGATTCTTACATCAACAGTATGTACACAAACTTACAAATGACCCAATGATACTATACAAGTAGTTGCTTTCTCGATGAGACACATAACTGCTCCGTGAAAACCGAAAGTGGCAAAACTGTTCCAGTAGCTATTACTCAATGAGACAGATGAACTGTACTCTGAAAACTATAGCGGCAAAAGTGTATCTGAAAACCTCTTCGAGAGGACGTCAGTAAACCGTGGTGCAGGCCAAATATAAGAAAGGAAGTATGTTTGTCACAAAAAAAGAGAAAGCTATATTAGAAAACCTCCTCTGTAAAGATTGTCTTGTTTCCAAAAAGCAAAATTTTGCATACTTATTGTCAGAGTATTAGATTTCTTTGTTCCCAAACATTCCATAATGAATGGCTCCAAATAGGCCACTAATAGCATGAAAATATCAAAATAATAACAATAACAACCAGTGTTTAAAAGATGCCCCTTAGCCCTCATCACTTGTGCTTTTACCAAAGGCAATGCGATTTGAATGAGGCATCAAGGCACACAATGCAACTTAGGGCGCTTGACTGAAATGATGGTTTTTGCAGGTTCTATAATTTTCTAATTACTTATGTGAGTGGATCATATTATATACATGTATCTCAATCCTAGAAATCCACGATCGCCCACAAACACTATCATCAAAAGGACCTAGCAACTGGTAGTGGTAAGTGGATGAAGATGGCACAGAAAATGACCTTCTAGTTGAAGGGGATGAGGAAGTTAAGTGAGGACATGTAGCTAGTGCTATTGGGACTAGTAAAGGGAAAGTCGAATTTAGTCAGGAGCTAAACATACTTTAAGTGCTAAGCGCCTCACTTCAGCAAGGCAAGCTTCTAAACTTTGTGCCTCCGGTAAAAGGAAAAAGAAAAGCAAAAGCCTCTGTGTGCCTTGTGCCCTTTTGCCTTTTTCAACAACAACAACCAAGTAAAAATCCGTACAGTAGATATAAGAAACATTTTAACTTTCCATTTGATCCGAATGGTCAAAGAAAAACGTAAACTTAGCGATTTCGATTAAGATATTGGGCAAAAGATTCTGTACGGACACAAAAACAAATGATTCAATCTGACAAGACTGTAGCTTGTGTGAGATACAAGCATAATCAACTGTGAGTCTGTGACAAAGAGCCGAAATCAGACATGAAAGGACTCTATAAGCTAAACTTTAATGTACAAGGAAAACATGAAAGGACCCTACAGGAGTTAAAAACTTAAATGTACAAGGATACCAGTCACTCTTTAAAAAATTTCACTTCTATGATTAAAGATGATTTCCAACAGTGAAATGGACTAGTCAAATGGTATAATCGCACTGAGCATCAAATATCAGCAGTAGAGCCTTGAACTGACTAACAATAAGATTAAGAGACACCACTCGTTTTCACATTTCCACAGATTATTCAAGAAAATAGATAGAAGATTAAGGAGTAAACGGGTGGAGATACTCAGTCCCAAATTATGCAATTCAACCCATTTTAACTGAATTCATACCCAGCAAATAAATAAAAAGAAAAGAAAAGAACAAGAGAGAGAGACCCTGCTTCGGCACACGGCACTAGTCTTATAAAACTCTCATACAACTGAAAAGTGAAAAGTTAAAAATCGAACAGTATCTCACTGAATAGCAGGACCAAGCCTGCTAGCTTACAAAACTATAAGGCCATAAGAAGGGTAATATTTGGAAGCAAGAAAGACTGTATCTTTCAACTACAGACAGACCAACACTTATTAATGAATTTGTCAAGCCTCAAAGTTTCCGAAAAAAAAAGTTATCAACTACAAACAGATCCAGGCTTAATAATGAAGTCAGGATTCCGCCAATTCACCAATCAAATTCCACTTTAAGGCTTGATTGTGTAAAATACTAAAGTGTGTGCCAGCCATTTCGCCTTAGCTTCCACTACAAACTCTTTACAACTTATATGCTCTGCATATGGAGAGGGAAACACTTTAAGGAGACACTTGATTTAGACTATATCATAGCTGAAAAAAAAATACATGTACAATCTCAGTGTCCACAGAATTTCTAGCAAAAGCTCACTGCTTAGAAGTAGCTTCCCTCAAATAGCTAAATCACATATTGTTTAATTCCCGCTCAGCAAATGGTAGATGCTATTAGATACAAGTCCCCACCTCATCATTCTCCAGAATTCATTTGGATTTTATCAGGCCATATTGAGCAATCAGAGATTACACCAATCACAAAACAATACAGCCTGCTATATACAATCACTACCAGTATCTAGTGAGACCAATCCTACAACTGAGTCAATACTAACCAATATCATACAGCAATTAAAAAAATCCTCATCCAGAAACTTGTAACCTCGTGTAGTTATTCATAATAGTCATACAATCACCAATAGAAAAAGATATAATCACCCATAGTAATACTCCTTATTAAAAAAAAAACTTACAATGAATAGAAAAACTGAAATCGCAATTTGAAATTACATCAATAGATATTGTCATACAAACTACATAAAGCTCTTTAATATCAAAATATCAAATAGCTGACACAATCACCTCCAATAACCAACACAATTACACCCGAAATTCTCCCAAAACACACAACAGAACATTAAACCTTTTTAGTCATAACTCAGTTAATTTAATAGCAATATCTTCAGGAGAACAAAATATTCACTTCAATTCAAAATTTATGACAAAATCGCCAGAAATACATCAAATTTAACCAAAAACTTCAATTACAATATAAGTTAGTAGCATAACTGTATAAACTGCGAAACACGGAAAGCGTTCAATCTACAACGCCAAAATGTTCTAAGATGTGCATATCATATTTCAAATTATGAAACGAATTAAAAAGACTTCAAATATTCATAAGAAATTCAGCTCACGAACCTGCTAGCTCAAATGTTCAACAGACAGTGAGGTCATAGACTGATGCAACGAACCTTAACAACAAAATATTACAAATCAAAAAATGCACCACAAAAATAACATCAAAAACTTCCACAATTTCCAAAGCTATAACATAAATAATAACAAAAATGAATATCAAGCAACAATAATTGAAAAAGAAGTAGGACCTGATCTGAGGATTCGTTGTATAAAACGAGTATTAACAAAAAAGTCTGAAATTGACTCTAATTTGTACTATCGGTTGCTGCTCTGTTCGTCACCGTCGCCATCGTCGTTGGCGGTAGTGAGATGAGACAGAAGAGAGGAGAGAGGAGAGTAAATGAAAGGATGTCACGCGAGATCTGAAATAATAAGAAGAAATAAAAGATGCGAAATGTCCAGAATACCCTTTACTGTACAAAACGCGCGTGTAATCTCAGGCGTTGATCTCATTAGATAGACGCTTGTGGTTCCTTCTTACTTCTTACCTAAAGACTCCTTCTTATTAGATCCTAATACTATATATATATATATATATATATATAGGGCCGGGTTCACGTAAGAAGCTATACAT
>CAAKMY010106543.1:10232-32823 GCA_901111285.1 Corrigiola litoralis | reverse complement strand
GTTAAACGGGTTGTCGTGTCGAGTTCGTGTCATAAGTTGCCGACCCAAACCCAACCCAATTAGTTTCGTGTCGTGTTCGTGTTAACCCAATTAATTAAATGGGTCAAAAATCTCAACCCAAACCCGCTAATTTCGTGTCGGGTTCGAGTCGTGTTGTCGTGTCGTGTTAACTTTTGCCAGCTCTATATGTACGTAGTACCCATTAGTACATTATATATGATGTAGATGTATGGCCAAATCCTTAGTAGTTTGGGTAGTACTCCGTACAAATGGATTCCTCCTCCTTCGTCAACCAACAGTCAGAAAAGCTACTAAATGCACAAGCTCACGTATGGAACCACATTTTCTGTTTCCATCATTCAATGGCCCTTAAGTGTGCCCTCGAACTTGGCATTCCAGATGCCATTCATAAGCATGGCAGTCCCATTATTCTTCCTGAACTAGCTAAGTCACTTGCTATTCATCCCACCAAAATTCCTGCCTTATACCGCTTAATGCGCCTCCTAGTTGAATCTAACTATTTTTCCAACCAATTATTTAACGGAGAAGACACATTTGCTCTTACTATTAACTCCCAAGTTCTCTTAAAGGATCACCCACTCACTCTAGCTCCCTTTGCACTTGGTATGCTCGAGCCAACTATGATCAACCCATCGCATAAGTTAGCTAGTTGGCTACAAAATGATGTTGAGTCTCCTTTCCATATTGCCTATGGAAAGAGCTTCTGGGAACACACTGGTGTAGTGCCGAAATTTAACGAGTATTTCAACCAAGCAATGGCAAGTGATGCTCGATTTGTGGCAAGCTTGTTGGTAAAAAGTCCTGAGTTCAAAGGCTTATTCGAGGGGATAGAATCATTAGTTGATGTTGGTGGTGGCAATGGGACCACCGCCAAGGTCATTGCTGACGCCTATCCTGGGTTGAAGTGTACAGTACTTGACCTGCCCCATGTGGTCGAAGGTTTAGAAGACAATGGCTTGAACTTGGTATACATCGCAGGGGATATGTTTGAGCCTATTCCTCCTGCTAATGCCGTCTTTATGAAGGTAAGAGCGCTTTATTTGTTTAAGGAACCCTTTTACAAAAATACGCTTTTTTATTGTTTCCCTTTGATTAAATTGTTCACGTTTTATGGCACATAACTACTAGTAATATACTCTACTTGCAATAATACACTCCATATGTGTTAATGCATTCCTCTCATTTGCTTTTGGATCAAACTTTAAGGAACGACAAATATATGAGAGTAAATATAGGCCAACAAGCACATGGGTGTATTTTGTCTGGTTTCTATTATTACTTGCACAAAATAGAAATGAAAGAATTTGCTCAAGTGATTAGAGCTCTCTTACCCTAATCATGAATTTCGGGGTTCGATCCTTCTTAGCGACTTTGGGCGCACATTTCAGACAAAAAAATATAGAAATGGAGGGAAAAAATAAGACACCCAAAAATAGAAAATGAGACATCTCAAACTTTTTATTTATTTTATTATAGTACTCTAGTAAATAAAATCGATAGTACATGAATGTTTACAAGTCATCTCGAATATTAGGTCCATGTCCTGATGTCCCTGTACTAATGAAGTATGTGGAGTATAAAATAACATCAAACCTTAAGACCTAAGGGATCTCAACATCAACACCTAGACATAGATATTTTTAAAAATCTGCAGCATTCCAATTCCAAATTGAAGTAGTGAGGAGGCAAGATCTATCGCATACACATGAGAGTATGTACTCTCAAATATGTAAAATATATTTGTATGTACCTTTATATATTTGTTGACAAAAAAAATCAAAAATAAATAAAAATACCTTAAGTTGGACATGACAATATGTACTATTAGGTGTACCTAATAGTTTACCGTGAGGAGGAACATGATGACAAAGTTCAAGTATGCCTATTACTCCCTCTAGTTTTAACTAATTTTCATAAAGAGTGTTTTCACGATTGCCAATGCACATTTTGCATGCTAAATATATTTAGTTATATGTTAGTAAAAATTATAAAGAGTTGATATTCGTAATCTACTCATTAAGATAAATCAAACAAAATCTCACATGACTATATTTTATCTTATATATTGGAAAGAAATTTATAACTAATCTAAACTTATGAATAGTGTCTCAAAAAAAGTACTCTGAACAATATTAGAATTAGAGTGAGTATATAAGATGGATTTTATAGAGAAATGTAACACACAAAAACAATTGATGTAATAACAAATACACGAATCTGAGCAGAGTTGGTGGAACCATGAGTGGCTTGTCATTGCACATAAAAAAACGTTTATCCCGCCCTTAACAACTATTTTCATATAGTGAAGTAGATGGAAGTCTTTTTCGTCGCCTCATTTATACTTATGTTGCCCCAAAATTTTCACTTCTTCTACAATATTTCCTGGAAAACCCTCATTTACATAACATTTCCTCCCTCTCACTCTCTCTCAACCTTCATCATCATTTTTCCATATTTCCTCTAACAAATCAACCCAAAATCCATTAGTAATCATTCATGGGGACCCTAAACTAAACCAAATCTCAATCAATCACATAAATCCACCCAAAATACCCATTTCACCACCACGTACTCCACCACCACCTGACAAGCCCCACCCAAATTCCACCGCCCAACCCACTCGGAAACCCCCGACCCCACCTTAAACTCGGCCTAGCCCCGCCCAAATCCCACCCAGACTTGTCCCAACCTCGCCAAACCTTATGCAGCCTCGCCCAATACCCCCTAGCGCAGAACCGCCCATTACTTGCGACAAGCCCAACTCAAAGACCTCCTCTTGACGCCAACGACCACGCTGACCACGTGGCTCTCAACCCCCCCTCTCTTCGGCCTAGTGCTCCTCCCCCTGTCCCGCATCGCCTTCTTCCCAGCCCCTTCACTTTCCTTTCCAAGATTTGAGATTTAAAAAAAAAAAAGCTAGAGCCAGGTACGTGTTGGAAATTCGCCCGAGCCAAGGCTTGGACGTGTTGAAAGCACTTCCTTTCCATGGCTTGGGAGCGCCCCAACACGTCGGATTCATGGTTCAGGCATGCTCCCGATACGTCGGGCTCATCGTTTGAGTGTTTTTTCAACATATATATTTAAGTTTGTGGGAAAACAAATTCATTTTTAGACAGTCCACCAGTATCCATGGAAGATCTAGGAGTGATTTATATTATTAGACTTTTCATATTTGTTTAGTTGATCGATTTGGGTAAAGAATATTGAAATATTGAGGAAGATGAGATGTAGAGCTTGTAGAGTTGTAGACTTGTAGATGTGTTTATGAGCAACTTATCTGGGTTTATTTTCAAATTTTTAGTTTTTAAGAGTGGGGCAAGGGGAGTCAGATGTAAGAGGGAGAGAGGTAAGAGAGTAAAGAGAGGATAGAGGGGTATTAAGGGGAAAATTGAAAAATTTGAGACGACATAAGCATGTTTGGGGCGACGAAAAGCACCCCCTATGAAGTAGTGAACTCATGTGTTAATGCAATAGTCTTCAAACCATACATGTCGGTTTTATGGTACTATTTGATTAGTTAAATGGGCCACGACCTCGTGGCCCAAATGAAATGTGGGCTTTACAATTGATATTTTTAGAAAATATTGACAAAAAATAATCCAACCTTTGGTTGGCCTTACAAAAATAATCTCACTTTCAAAAATCAACAAAAATAACCCAACATTTACAGTTTACTCATAAAACTGCACCTGATAACTTTTAACTGATATTCTCCGGTTAAAAAAGATGATGTGTTATAATTAGTAGACAATCTTCATTAATTATTAGGAAAATTCGAAAATAATAAGAAAACTAGGGACACCAACGTCATTTGCGCCTACTTAAAAATCCTAAAAAAAAAACCAAAAAACCACTATCACCCCCCATCAACGCACTCTCCTTCCTTATTTAAAAAAAACAACATTACTCCCCGTCAACTCACTCTTAACTTACTCCCCCTCTTCACCTTAGATCCCCAACAAAACCAACAACAATGTCTCCCTCTCCCAACCCCCTCCCTTTCCTCGTCCTCCTAACCACCCTCCTCCTTCACCTCCTCACCCAACCCATCACCCCCACACCCACCACATACCTAGTCTTTGATCTACTGCACTTTTGCACCCAGTCCCCAACCGGCGCCATACACCTCATCGACCACCTCTTCTCCCTTCGAACCCAATTCTCATTCTCCCTCGTTTTCTTCCTCGTCCTTTTTGTCATCCCCCCTCTTAAATATCCTTCCCACAACTCCACCATGCCGCCTACCATCCATACCCCACTCATAACCACCACCTCGAAAACTCACCCAGGCACACACCCCTAGTTGCGTTGCCTGCCCACCAAGTCTCTATCCTCCTCTCCTTCCAAAGTTTTTTCTCACTGCCCTCCCAAGTTGTAGTTAAGGTTGATACTTGATCAATGTTTTTTTTGGTGTGGTGGCTGTTAGTGGGAGATGGGCGGTAGGTTGTTGCAATTATGGTGGTAGGCGACATGATGGGGTTGTTGAAATGAGAGGTAGATGAGGGTAGGGCTGTGGGAGGGAGAGAAAGATGAGGGATTATTGGGGGGGGGTCGGTTGGTTTGGGGCTAGGTTGAGGGACAATGAGGGGATGAAAAGATAGGTTGAGGGATAGTGAGGGGAGGAAGAGCTAGGTTGTGGGAAATAAGAGCAGGGGAGAGTTAGTCGTAGGTGGCTGAGGTGGGCTGTCGTGGGAGGCTGCGGTGGTGTTGGTATTGTGATTGTTGCTGTTTGTTGTTGTGTGTGAGAGGGATGAGGTAAGTTGGTGCAAAGGGAGCCACGTTAGCTTAATTAAGGATTGTACACTAAAGAAGGGGGAAAGGGGGGTTATTTTCGTACTTTCAAAGGTTAAGGGTGCACAAAAGGTTGTATATGAAAAGATTTTGTATCAATGAGGTCACGTCAGTTTAATTAACCGGAGTTATTAGGTTAAGAGTCCTCGGGTGCATTTTTGTGAGTAAAGTTTAAAGGGTGGTTTATGTTTGTTGATTTTTGAGGGTGAGATTATTTTTGCAAGGCCAACCAAAGATTGGATTATCTTTATCAATTTTTTCTATTTTTTCATATATTTACATGTACAATATTTAGTTTACAAAAACGTATAAAAGACCGTCTTTTATAACTTGTGAAAAGACAAGTCCATCACTTCATGAGCCCAATAATTGTGTCCGGTCGGCCCCAATTCAATCAACAAGTTCATAATTCGGTAAGTGTACAAACAATTCCAAAGCTGTCATTTAGACTAGTGGTTGTAACATTCTCTTAAATGTTGTTGTGTCCAAAGCTTCTAAGTTCGACGAATGGTGCAACTTAAAATAGTAAGGTCTTAATAAATAAATAAAAAGTTGATGTCGGGCTGTAGGACCCGATAGTTACCTACTATGACCAACCGGATACCAAAACATGGAAGTCCCATTATGTCAGGTCATGAGCATTTAAACTTAGCCAAACCATTAAACATGCTAATTCCGTTTAAGAAAACTTTATAAAAAAGGAAAGGTCTATTTATGAAAAGTTTCTAAATATGGAAAGTTCCAAACATGGAAATTCCAAGTATGGAAAGTTATAAATCTGGCAAGTTCTAATTATGGAAACTTCAAAACTTGGTAATATCTACACACAAACCCTTAAAAACCTTAAGCATGTCAAATACCAATAAAATGCCTAAACACGCATACTAACAAGATCTACTATTTATAAGGACTCTTAACCTGATACTAACAACACATCAAAACCATTCCCTAAACATGACACTAGAGGACAACATAAATAAAATTTTCTAAAAAACATATTTATGACCATTGTCAAAGATTAATCGTAGCATGATTCTAGGTTCTCTACAATACAAGTATGTTAACTAACAATATTAAAACAATAAAGGGAAGGGGGTTAGCAAGCTAATCTTGAGTATTAACCATCAAGTCATACCACGATGTCACAAGAGGATTGATGATATATGTTTATGCACTTTTAGAAGCAAGCTTTCTCATAATAACAACTACTAAACACCCTAAGGAATGCTCGAAATAAGAGATTGTTTGAAGGGGCTGTGGCTAGGCCGAGGGATGTGTTAGAAAGAGTGGCTGGCATGGAGGATAATCTCCCTAAGGAGCATATCACAAGGACTCGGGCTGTTGTTGGTTGTGTTCAAAAATGGGAGCCGCCTCCTGTGGGTGTGTGGAAGATGAATTCGGATGCGGGTTGTATTCGTGGTAAGGGCTCGAGGCTGAGTTTTGTGATCAGGAACGAGGCTGGATTGGTGGATTTGTGTGGCGTCGTGCAGGGGGAGGAAATTGCTGAGACAAGGGAGGCTGAAACTCAACTCAAGCATTGCTCTTTGGATTGAAGAATGCGTTAGCTGATGAGTTTGATAATCTTATAGTCGAGTCGGACTGTCAATCTCTCATTAGGGCTATTTGTGGTCGGGAGGAGAGGCGTAGTTATTTTCATTTACTTGTTGCGGACTTTTTACATGTTGCGGAGTCTTTTAGTGTCATTTTTTTTCAGTTTAAGAGTAGATCGGTGAATAAGGTAGCCCATGATTTGGCTCATTACCAACCATGGGTTTTAGGTTTTCGGATTTGGTGTGATAGCCCCCCTCCAGGACTTGAGAATTGTATTATCTCGGATTCGTCTATGATTTTATAAAATTGACCTTAGGGTCTTTTATTCAAAAAAACTACTAAACACCCTTACTTCACCTTGTTGGTTTTACAAGCCTTGGTTCTTGAAACCCTATCCTTTTAGGAGGCCCCAACCCAAACTTTTTTCCCTTGAATATGAGGTTTTTCAGTGTTGAATGATGTAAAGTGGTTGTAAAATGATGTGAAATGACCTCTGGTTTAACTTTGTGTCTACCCTAGCCTTGACAAACACTAGAAAACTTTAAGGGATTCCTTTAAGAGGCACGAAATTAATCAATGAATTGAGCTCCCTCTGTCCATAGGCTGTTATCTCCTTTTTTAATGAGAGGGGAACACCCTAAACCTATCCAACTAGCTGAAATCCTCCGAATCATATAAGGAAACCGAGTTATTCACTTTCCATATCTTGTCCTACAATATTCTCTCTTTTATTTTTGCCATATCTCTTGGTTCCCTTAACCTTTTGGGGCATGTGATATTTCTTAGAAAAGCTCTAGAAGTCTAGTTTCTTGTACAAAAGCCCTTGTACTAAAATATCAACTATTTAATCCAAAAATTCTAAATTGGTACAAGGTGTATGTTTTTGGCATTGCTACGGTAAAGCATGTGTACTCTCTCATCTTGAATGATCTCAATGTGTGTAATATGTCATTAGAAGGCTAAGATAAAGAGGAATCCAACCATATAAGATAAAATAATATATTCAAAGCATAAGTCACTAATATAAGCTCCTAAAGTCGAGTGTAGTGCGGAACAACACTTAAAAAATGTCAAATAAGGCATCTAAGCTCATTTCTTTGACATGAAACCTCCATGTTCACCCTATTTTATAAGTTCCACTCATTCTAAGTCATTACTAACTCAATTCTATTAACTCTAACTCACCACAGGGTAACCCCTCGAGCCCCCGAGCTTGCTTCCTAAGTAACATATCACCATACATGATCCGACATACGCGTATATGAAAGACTTTTCGTCATCGGGTTTGACACTGACGAATTAAGGTGTCTACAACGGCTTACACATAATAATCATTTTTTAACTACTAAATCGAATTTTCAAGTCATGAATGTGACTTTATAAATTACTAGTGTATTATACTATATAACAAAGAATTATCGAGTTATTGAGTTGAAAATGTGGATTTTCATGTTGAAAATGTGACTTTCTAAATGAATATATTAGTATAATCCATAATATAATGTATGTTAAAAGTGTGAATTTTCATGTTAAAAATGTGACTTTATAAATGAATGGATTAGTATACTCTGTTATAGAAGAAGTGATCATTTATGTCATAAGTGTAAATTTTAAGTTAAAAGTATGAATTTTTCAAGTTAAAAAGGGGACTTTAAAAACAATTATAATATAGACTCTGTTAAATAAATTAAGTGACTTTTTATGTTAAAGTGTAAATTCTAAGCAAAAAGTGAGAAGTTTAATGTTACAAATATGCCTTTATAAATGAATGGAGTAGCATACTCTATTAGATAGATTAACCGGATTTCTATGTTAAAAGTTAAAATTTCAAGTTAAAAAACGTGAAATCCATGTTAAAAATGTGACTTTTTAAAAAAGTAGATCAATATACTCTATTAGATAAAGTAAATGGCTTTTTTATGTCATAAGTGTAAATTTTAAGCTAAAAGTGTGACTCATAAATAAATGGATGATGTTTTGTACAAGATTGAACAAGTATTTTAGGTTAATAGTGTGAATATTTAAATTAAAAGACATAATTTTTAAATTATTAATCTAACTTAGCTAAATTAACTTATTTAGTTGTATGTTCCCAAAAATAACCCATTATGTTGCATTTTTATTTAACTCCGCAACCCCGCCCTACCCTCTGTCTTTCTCCTGCTATATAAGTTGCAGAATCCACCCCATTCCTCTCCTTTAACATCTCCCTCCTTATAAATATCAACTCTCACACAACAACAATTAAAAATGAAGACATCAAAGCTACAATCAATAGGTGAACTCCTATAAACAACGCCCTCGGATTTCGCAAAGTTGGCCGAGCCAACTAACCCGCCCTCAATTTCCCCGACTAGGGCCTCAACCTCTGCGTTGTCAAGGAACTTCGCGTGGCCAACAATGTGGTCAAGTTGATCATTGTTAACAGTAGCAAGGTTGGTGATAAAGTCAGTGCCAACTAAGGCTGGTGTTGGAGTTGCTCGACACGATAATAAGCTAGTGCGCAACTAAGGCTTGTGTTGCAGTTGCTTCAGGCTATGCGATGCGATCATCTAGGATATGGTGTGTTCCGAGATCATGTATGAGATTGATTTTGAGGAGATTGTAGAAATGGTGCAAAGTAGTATGAGTGTAATAGTGATTGGTAGGTGTGCTAGGGAATGAAAATGACAAAAATATTGATAAACCACAAATAATACAGCCAACGTGGGCTTTCTTATAGTTGGGATACGTGTTTGGGCTTTTTAATGGCCTTATCTTTTATAACTTCTAAAAAGACGGTCTTATAAGAGTGTTTTAGTAATTAGTTTTGTTTGATATCTTGTGTACCCTTTTAGTATTTGTCCAAAATGTTGCCCTAATAAAGCTTATCTTAATAAACCCATCAATGGACACTTTTGTCATCTGCTCCTTGGCTTCGCCCCTGCTCTAATTTATGAAGTATATCATATATGTATCAAGTAAGAATTCCTCCAATAACTAGTAGGGTTTAAACCTGAAGTCAAAAGAAATCTATCCTCGCATTCGAACCAACTGAACCAACGTATAAGACATGTCTTATAAAATAAAACAATATATTGTGAAAAATGTTTTAAGATAATTACTGATATTTTGGGCCTGAAGTGACCCATTGCATAGGTTACACTCTTTCAATTCTGTATCCACCAAGATTTTGCATTTTAAAACTTGCACATTAGTATTTTGTCTCTCATTTCGGTAGTATTTCATCCTCACTTGTGATTTGTGAATCACTTATACTATCATATCAGTCCACCAGTTATATAAGTATATACATACTATCTAGAATAATATACAAGAGATTCAAAAGTACTTGATGAATTGTACTTAAATACACATGTAATATTTTGTGTGACACTCAACATTTGCCTGAATCTTGGAATAGAGACTTAATCTCTATATTTTACACCAATTTTACAGTGGATATTGCATGATTGGAGTGATGATCATTGTATAAAGATACTCCAACGATGCAAAGAGGCGATTCCTAGCAGAGGCCAAGGAGGCAAAGTAGTTATCGTAGATATTGTGGTTAAGACACAAAAGGACTTTGGAAATCATTTCAATACTCAGCTTTTATTTGATATGGAGATGATGTCCCTTAACATAGGGGGAAAGGAAAGAAATGAAATAGAATGGAAGCAACTCTTCAACAAAGCAGGCTTTGACGACTATAAGATTTTTCCATTGCTTGGGGTGAGGTCTGTAATTGAGGTGTATCCTGCATAAGATCGTGAGATCATTCTCATATGTATTAAGCTTGATATATGTATTTTCATTCATTATGTATACTTGTCATGCATCATGACTTTATGGTTGAATGCTTCTAAGGATCTTGCTATCTTTAGTCACACAAAAATAAAGCTAATATTGTTGCTCACTAGTTGGTACAAATGGCTCTGAAAAATGATGTCAAAAAACAATTTATTTCATGAGTTCAAAGTACAAAAAGGTTCCCTAGAATGTTAATCTCTTGGCAATTTCAACTACTGGCAGAAGATCTTAGTGTTGCTCATCTTCCTCCCTTGTTATCGTAGACACTGTAATCCGTCAGTGTCAAACTCGATTATGAAAAGTTTTTTCGTACACGCGTACACTGTATCATAGGGAATACGAAGTGTTAGTAAGGAGTAAGCTTGGAACCCAAGATATGCTTTAATCGGGAAATAAGAGGTTAAAAATCAAGTAAGGATGTGTTAATGCGGGCATGTTTAGCTTGACCTGACGAGTTGGGTCAATACTAAACTAGTAGGAGAGTAATTAGGCCTAATTATGTGTAGTAATAGGGCTTGGCCCGCATCCTTAGGTCCTTGCAAGGACTAGGACGGATTTAGAATAAAAGAAAAGAGAAAATATTGGCGGCAAATCAAACAGAGTCCGGTTGGACCCTGTCAGGATTTGATCGGACCCCTCAAATGTCCGATCGGACCCCTCAAATGTCCGATCGGACCCCTCAAATGTCTGATAGAACCTCTGGATAACCCGACGTCGAAACAATTTAATTAGAAAAGTCCGATTGGACCCCTCTAAGGTCCGATTAGACCCCTCTTGGGTACCTACCTGTATCGCAGCGCTACCGATCAAGGGGGTACGGGGGTATGTTTTGAGATTTTCTTTCCTTTCTTCTCTTGTCCGACCCACTACTAAGTATGAAGGGAGTGACGATTTTGACCTAAAAGAGGACCGATCTCACCACATTTTTACCCAAATTTCATTAAGTACTACTCAAAAACTTAGAAAAGTTAGATTCCAAGGGAAGGGGTTTGGTTTTGGGGCCTACTAAAAGGCTAGGTTTTGATCAAGAGTAATATATTGAGGGAGAGAGTTTACTCCTAAACACATTAGTCCACCATTGATCCTCCTGTTACTACGCGGTATGACTTGTGTGTTAAATCTCAAGTTTAGCTCGACACTCTCCCTTCCCTTTTATTGTTTATGTTGTTAGATTGTCATATTAGCATTGTTATTCCTTTGATATTGTAGAGAACATAGTATCACGTTAGGGTTTCCTTATGACAATGGTTAGTATCATGAGATTAGGGAAATTTTTATTTATACAAACCCTTAGATAGCATGTAAGGATTGTAGATTTTGAAAGCGTTGTAGATATCATGTTACGGTGACTTGACTCAGCATCATGTTATAAATCCTTGTATATAGTAGATCTAATTCGATGAATGTTAGGGATCTTGTTAGGGTTCATGTTAGTATGTTTACTCATAATTCTTGATATTGGCACTTGTTCTTTCTTTGGTTGCGAAATGGAAATAGCAGGCTAAAAGGTTTGGTTTGATCTAATATGCTCAAAATGAATCACCTAATACAACACTTGCACGAATATTATTAAATGGAATACTCAGTAAAAAGGCCCTAATTAACACTTGTGCTTAGTAAAGACCTAAAGAGCAACTTGGGTGTCTTATGAATTTTCTTGTTGTAATTTCACAATCTCAAACCATGAATCCAGCCTACGGGTCAAGAGTTGAAATCATTTAAGTTGTATCGCTTTTTTGGTATGCGGTTTAAATCTTCCAAGGGTTTAAAGGAATAAATCGACAAGTAGGGTAGATCGATGATCCGTTCGATCTATATCCACCTCCCGAACCTCGAGCAAACCATTGTGGTAAGACGTGTATGGGTCATGTGGCTTTCTTTGATGGCTTATTTTATCAAAGGCACTGTTGAGCAATGGGTTTCTTGATTCCCTAAAAAATTAAGTGGCGGCTTCCATGTTTTGGTACTTGTATCTGGTTGGTCACAGTAGGTAACTTTCGGGTCCTATAGCTATGTTTGGCTCTTTGTTTTGTTTTTTTTTTTCGTTTTTGTGTTTGTTATTTGTTTTTGTTGATTCTACAGAATTTCGAACACTGTTGTATGTGGTTATTTATGTTTGGAATATTCATGTCCTTGGTTTCGAGCGCCCCGACCTACCGCCCGTTTTAGGAAGGAGGGAGTTGCTCTATAACCACCGTTTAGGGGCAAGATCCATTAGGGCTAGGGGCCATGGACCGTTCCTTAGATTTTTAGGTTCTCATACTCATTGGGTGGCTGAGTTCCTGTTGCAGGATTAGAAAGTCCACTTGGCAGGGTGTGCAAACGAAAACGTGGATGACCAGATAAGCGCCACCAGTGGCGACGTGAAAACCAGGCTGCTCCACCAGTGGCGACACAAGGGCTTGGTTGTCCATTTTGTGCATCGTATGGAGTCACCACCCAGGGCTTGTAGTGCCTCGAAAACCGTGTGTCTTTCCGAAATAACTACTCCTATGATAAAGCATACCACATATTCATATTCAAGAGTAAAATAGTCTACATAGGGCATCTATAAAGTGTATCGCGCCTGCTGGGTGCATTGTCCTTTACTAAAGTGTTAAATCGGTTTTCTCATTATCTTAATGCAAGTATGATGTCATATACATATTTGATGGTCACACCCAAAATAGATTATATGTAGGTAGATTTTATTGCATATATATTAATGGTGATCACTTTGAACATGCAACAATATATTAATAATCAGATTTAAACACATAAAATAGTATTGTTAAGTATAAAGTAGTAAATTTGATAAGAGGCCCTCAACAGACATATAATAGTGTTGGTCGCCTTATTCGCCTTGTTTCTTCGATGTTAACGATCTCGTTCGATCCTTCGTTATCGTGTTTGTATAAGTTTGATATTTGTTTATTTATTTAGGATGATGGCATTCCTAGGTGTTCAAATGGCTGAACAATTATGTTAAAGAGTGTAAGGGTGCTCCTTAGAAATGTTTGTCTTAAGCCTTAGAATTGTACTCCCTTCGATCCACTCAATTCCCCACATCTATTTTTTGGCACTATTTGAAACTAAACTTTTATTATTAATAACAAAATATATATATGATTTATAAATCAATAAAAATAACTTTACATAAAAGTATTAGTAAATATAAATCTAGGAATTATATATTTGTAAATATTCATATTTAATTTGTGAGTTATAAAAAGTCAAAATATGACCTCGACAAGTGTAAAAAAACAAATGTGGGGAAATGAGTGGATCAGAGGTAGTATTATTTGGATATGGTGTTATGAGAGAACGCAGAATGTGCAATAAGGTTGGACCTTGTAAGATTCGTGAACCTGAATAATGAATCATGAGAGGGGTATTTATAGGTTGATAGGAGAAAAATTCGAGGCAAACCAGGTCTCTAACACTAGTTTTGGCGCCATTCATGCTGCTCTAATTGGCCACTTTTCAATTTGGTTAGTGTTTCGGATAACAAGGTTAAAGAAGTTGTAGCTGACTGAAATTGTGAAGGGATCAAGTTGCAAGAGAGTGAGATTGTCCAGGATTGTGCCTGTTGGTCAGCAGTATCTCATTAGGACTCTAAAAACAGGGAGACTTGTCTAAATATTTCTGGAATACTTAAGGGTAGTATGGTAATTTCACACCTTTTCAGATTCTGGGCTCACAGACCAGGAGAGGACAAAGTTCTAGACCAGGCCCATATAGGGGCGTCACCACTGGTGGTGCGAAGCCCACTTTGTTTTTGGTTCTGGGCTGTTTATTGCAGATTTGGGTATATTCTCATCGTTGGCTGATTTTGACTTTAACGCCATCACTGATGATGCAAGGTAACTTCATTTAATTCAGGCATGTTTTGTGTTGTGAAATATGGGCTGAAAACGTATTTTATGTACTTTTACGAACTTTTATGGTTTTGGCTATAAACGACATTTTATAGGCGAACTATGGCAATACACGAATAACTTACGATCTCGTATGATCGTCACATCATGAAGCACGGCTTGTCATAGCACACTAGCTAATCTTTGGACTCCGACCTCCTCTTACCCTAAGTGATCATCAAGATTCAAACTTACCTCCAAAGAGGGGTGGCTCAAGAAACCTCATCTGAAGCTTAAGTCAATGTGATTGATGTAGTGTCTCCTTAGAGGGGTTTTCTAGTGAGAGAAATTAGACAAATGATGCTCAAGTGAACGAGTGGGATAGAGAGATATCATGTACCTTATATACATATTAGACAAAGAGTATTTATAGTACCTCAATGGGCCTCATAAAGAGCAGATTTCGGGCTCCATAGGGGGAGGGTTGGTCTGGAATCCCTTAGCTTGATATCAGGTATTGGCCTAAGTACTCTGGTTGGCAATCCTGGGCCTCATATGGCCTGGTCCTGGCCAATATTTGATGGCCGGATTTAACCAGGAACAAGTTGTTTGTTTATTTTCAATTTCTTAATCAAAGTAAATTATTATTCGAAAAGATAATTAATGAAATGATAATGTTGTGAATTGAAACGATTTTATACAACTATTTGAACATACATGAGTTACAAAAATGATATCAAAATTATAATCGATCGATTTTTGCTAATTGAATATTATGTCAAGTTGGAGTCATTCAAAATAAAATGTTGCAAATATGTCATTTGGATCGGGTTCGAATTAGGTCATTTTTGTCAACTCTGAAATTCGTTTAACATCATAACTAGCCGAGTCAATTAGGGATTCCGGTCTACTAATTTGCATCGGATACGGGTCGAGTCCTAATTCTAAGGCATTGGATTCTAATATTTGGGTTGACTTGATATTAGTTACTTACGTCGGTAACCAGTTGAATTTTTCTATAAATTGATTAATGTTTAAACAAATTATTATAAAATGATGTCAGTTAATTAAGATGGAGTAGACATATGTGGTATGGGCATATGATATCGTAATCTATTTATCAATTTTCTATAATCATTGTTACAAAGTATGTTTATTCTCTCTTAGATTTATTATTGTCAATATATATAAACACAGTAAGGGAAGGTTGACGATATCAAGGGTAATTTAAGACATTATTAAAAAATGTATGAATTAATTTAGATAATTATGAAAATTCATAACTTAAAAAAAATGTCTTATTTTAGGTCATAAAAATGTGTCAGGCTTGCTCCACGTTAGTTTAGATTGAGTCAATGTGTTTGGGTTATTTTATGTCATAAAAAAAGTTGGGTCATTATAGGTGATAGTTTCGGACAATTTTCGGGTTGCGATCGTCTTATTTTGAATTTCAAGTGTAGTCTGATTACTATATTTGGGGTGAAATATCGTCTTATTTCGAGTTAAATATTGTAGACACCCTACCATGTCATGCTTGTTTATGCAAAATGTTGATAACAACACTTGCTTGTAAGTTCGAGCGCTTATCAAAATTTAAGTATAGAAGTCAATGCAGCTTCCAACTACATGGACCACTCTACACAAAATAGTCTAAAATATGTCAAAACATGTCCGAATATCGAATGAGACAAAAACATATCAAAAGGCCACGAAATGAGGCATGTGCCATCCTATGTAGCGCAAACCTTTTTTCTGTCAAACCCTATTTAGACATGTAGAAAACTGTCTGGACAAGTTAGAGAACCTTGTGCTACCCCCCTAGTGCAAGGCCTGTTTTTTTTTTTGGAAAATTTCATAAATGGTGCCCTGAGGTTAAGCGTAATTCACAATTAGTGCCCTAACATTTTTCTAATCCCAATTAGGTGACCTGACGTTAGTATGTAATTTATATTTGGTGACCCAGAACCTAACTCCGTCTATTTTTCGTCTCTTTTTGCTGACGTGGCAGGACTCTGCATTAATGAGCTCTGAAAGGCAACGGTAATATTTGATCGGATGGCTGTAAACTGATTTGACATATCTAAGGGCTAGAATTTGTCCAATTGTAACGGTAATGAAAATTTTGTGCCTTATAAATACTCTTAAATCTCCACTCACATAGTTCACCAAAAATAGGATAAATTCCAAAATTTTATACTTTTATTTACAGAATTTCCCAAAAATCACCAAAAATCACTAAACAGTGCCAAAAAATTTCCAGAAAATCACCAAAAATCACAAAAAATCACAAAAAATCCAAAAAACTCCCGAAAATTCCAAAAAATTCCAGAAAATTCACCAAAAAATCCAAAAAATCCAGAAAAATCTACAAAAATCACAAAAAATCCTGAAAAATTCCAAACAATGGAGAGAAATATTTCAAGGAGAATTAGCCAAGGGTTGAGGTTTAGCAATAAAATATGTCCAAATTATGACACAAAAACCGACCCTAAAATTGTGGAACATGGAAGCAACAAAGGCAAACTATATTTCAAGTGTCGTGGATGCGGTTACTTCATGTGGTGGAACCCCTTTGAAGATCCAAATTCCGCAAATGAGCTAGTTACCACTGTGCAAGAAGCATTGAAAGAAGGGGGTGTCACCAGCTTCCCTGTCATCATCACTATGTGCTACCACTTTGCAAGTGGCCCAGAATTTGAACCTGGTTGATCTCTTCTTGTCAAGTGCAAAGCCCTCCTGAATGGCATATTCAGACAGAACCTTAAGGAAAGCACCCTTATTCTCAAACAAATGGCCCCTCTGCAGCTGTATTTTCCCATTATCATCCCTACAAAACCATTTGCCATTCCTAATATATACACAGGAATTTGGTTCTCTTCCTCCTTAGAACCTGACACATAGCATGTATCATCATCCCTTGCCTCCATTTCACTCTTTTCACTATCATATGACAACTCCTCCTCCCCATCAGAATCACACAAATCCACATCAGTATCACTCTCAACTGGGGTATCCTCACACTCAGGATCCCAATCATCATCACTACTAACTGAGTCATACCCACCCAAGTTTTCTAAGTCAGCAGTCTCACTTCTTGGAGATCCCACAACAGTACCATCATCCTCAAATAGCTTGTTGGATTTTCTCTTTGTTTTTGGTTTGGGCGATGGTGTTTTTTAGGAGTCGTGGGTGTGTCAGGTTCTTGTTGAAAGGGGGTGGCATTTGGAGAGGTGTGTGTGTTGGATGTGGTGGCTCTGTTGGGTGTAGTGGCTGTGTTGGGTGTGGTGGCTCTGTTGGGTGTAGTGGCTGTGTTGGGTGTAGTGGTTCTCTTTGGAGAGTTGGGTGCAGTAGTGGTTTTCTTTGATGTGGTGGTTTTCTTTGCAGCAGGTTTTTTCTTGACAGTAGGTTTTTTTTTGGCTGCAGGTTTTTTCTTGGCATCAGGTTTTTTGGTTGCAGGTGGTGTTGGAAACTCAACCGCAATTGGTTCTGGCTCTGGTTCTTCCTCATTATCAGCATCAAACATATCATCATGATCACCAGCCAAATCATCACCATCCCGATCATCATCACTCACAACAACACATTCATCCTTCTCATTTGCATTCACATCAGCATTCTCATTGGCATTCACATCAGCAGCCTCCTCCTCCAACCTTTGCTTGTCCTTCTCACTTTGTCGTTTCAACCACTCCCCATATGCCTCTCTTGCATGTAGAATCAGCACAGATGGATTATTTGTGTCTGCAATAGGCTCTATGAACAGATGAATGTCCTCAGAATTGGCATACATGTTAAACATCTTCATGAGGTTTTGATCACTGTCTATTTCCATGAACCCTTCACCTCCAACCACTTTACACTTAATAACTGGAAATTTGGGCTCAAGAACATTCTGCTTAGGTGCTTCTACCCAGACATCAATATATAGGTCAATTACAGAGTAGAAATCAGGGTCAATCTTGATTATATCAAAAGCTTGGCCATGACAATGACAGACAAAGTTGTGTAACTGCATTTAACAGCAAAAGAGAATAGAAATCAACAAAATAAGCAAATAAAGGAAGACAAATTCAATCAAAGTCCTATACTATGAAAATTAAAGAACCCAAATAAAGCTTCAATCAATCCACACAAAACAGGGCACAATGAACAATGAACATGAAACAGAAAATAATACATGCAAGAGGGAGAAGAATCTAAATCATACCTCCATACTGATGGTCCGGATTCTTCAGCTTGAACAATTCGCTTGATTTTTAATCATCAATTTTTAGGGTTTCAGCTCATCAGAAGAGGAATTGGGAAAGTCGGGTTTGTTGGGGGGAAAATGAAAGTGATGTTGGTGGGGAAAAGGGTCGTGCAATTTTTTAGGGATAATGGGTGTTTTTGTTTTTTTTGGGAAAATGATAATGAATGATTAAATTTGTTGTTAATTAATAAAGTATAGTGGTTATGTTGTAATGTCCTAATGTCCTAATAATTATACACTAAGTTATGTCACATGGGTCTGTTCGTATAAAAATAAATTTAAAACAAAATATCACATGGGTCAAAGTCCTGCCACGTCAGCAAAAAGAGACGGAAAACAGACGGAGTTAGGTTCTGGGTCACCAAATATGAATTACATACTAACGTCAGGTCACCTAATTGGGATTAGAAAAATGTCAGGGCACTAACTGTGAATCACGGTTAACCTCAGGGCACCATTTATGAAATTTTCCTTTTTTTTCTATATTAAGTGAACTTGCATAAAGAGGCTAGACCGTTTGTGCTATGTCCTGAGAGCAATAACTCATTTTCCATCACAAGCCTACTTTGAGCAATCAGTCTCATGCAAAATTATGTTCCAACTCTGCCTTGTAACTTCAAACCCTACATCATTAGCAGACAACTATCAGCCAGCTGAAGTCCCATCGAACACAAAATTTCGCATCACCGAACCATTAAAAGTAAGGAAAAAGACAGATTTCATCGCTTAGGCAGATGTTATCCCCAGGAAGAAAACTAGGATTCTTATACTAGAGACTCTTAGCCTCGTTTAATTATGCATTATAAATACCACCTTTACAACACAACTTGCAAAAATAAGTCACATGTTTAATGGTGTAACAACCTGGCCCACTACCAGTTTCAACACAATCCATCAACTGAATGAGCTACCTCTTTAGAGCCCATTTGTCCTCACTTAAGCCCAAAAGGAAAAGGCCTAATTCATATGGTAGTGAGTGTTATTACTTATGAAACATATCCACACATCATCTAGCGATGCACTGATTCTCATGTGGTTTAACAGACTCCCCCACTTAAAGAACTCAACGTCCTTGTAGAGAATTAACCAAAGGGCACTATAGGCCCAAGACCTCCCTTGTCAGACGGTTGATCCACTCATTACGCGGTCGCAAGGTGACTCTAATACCATTTGTAACAACCTAGGCCACTACTAGTTTCAACATAAACCATCAACTGAATAAGTTTTCCCTTTAGAGTCCATTTGTCCTCACTTGAGCCCAAAACGAGAAAACCTTCTTGATACAATAATGGGTTCTCTTACTTATTAACCATCAGATCCACACATCATCTAGCGATGTGGGACACCAATTCTCATGGGGTATCACAAATGATTTGATAGAGCACATAGACACACTTAATCTACCTTAAGGGATAAATCTGCCCCTACCCACCTTCACTGGTAAAACCTTTAACTACTGACAACTTCTTAGGGCCCTAAACTCATACAAACCTCTTTTTCTACTACCTTTTCTTTTTCTAATCCTTTTTGAAGATGATTTACTTATGTATATTAGATATAGATTCATTTCAATTTATATGGTTGAAATACAACATATGCAAAGTGATCAACAAAAACTATGTGCAAATAAAAAAGATATACATCTAATTTATTAAGATGTAAAATTCATAATTTATGCATCACAATCATTATTTCCATGATTTTCGCTATCAAAGGAGGAAAATACCACAAACATGCATGATTCACCACACTTTCGCTAGCCAAATCTTTTTTTTTTCTCTTAAACTCTAATATGCGGTAGACATATCATAGATGTCATCCTCATGGTGTGGGAGATAATCCATCCTCCACTTTTATCAATGCCACATTAGTAGCATATGGTTCCCGAAACGGATCTGGTGGGCAACGGGCGGTACTCGAGGCACTGTAAAAACCTTGGTGGTAACTCTCCCAACAACTAAATAATTGGTTTGCGCCCGCCAATGCAGCCCTGACGCCTACGCTATCTCCCATGGAGTTGGGTATCCATTTGCCACCCCCATAGTGTAAGGGTCATGTTCCTTCCCTTAGCTTCATTATTTAGGCTTTAGGCTTCAGACTTCATGTCTCGCATGCACTCAACTAACACAAAACACATTAAAATTTTTCGAGGCCCACCCGATCCAAAGATTGGCGGCAGTGTTTTCACAGTGGCAACTCCGCTAGGAACTACATCTTTTTAATGGCCTTTTTCTGTTATAAAGTTTCAATAAATGGAAGGTTTCTTAATAAGAAAAATTTCCTTTTATATAAAGTGTCTTTGTTGGAAAACATAGTCCAGAAATTTCTACACATGAAAAGTTTCCAAAAGAATAATTGACTTGAATATCAGCTTAACGAAATATTCTTAAACGATGTTTAAGTTGCCTTTATATTGTTTAGATTATATATCATCCATTGCATTTTTTTGCGTAGAATACGAGTTTATAGTTTACCTTAGTGCTTAGAGACCCTACAAAAGATACTATTTTCTTGGAAGACTCTTACCTATAGACACTTCAACCTGTCACATTATTTTATTGAACTATAATAATACATAAAAAAATGTAGAATGCTATGACATACAAAGTTTTCAAGATGTGTCCATCAAGAAAGATCCTAAATTAAAATCCTTCATTTGCACATTTATCCCGAAAAAAGCCAAAAGATAGTCAAAATCGGAAAATATGCCCAAAAAGAAACTTAATGTATATTTTCAGCCTATACTTAACTAGACCTACAAAAGTCAAGTCTGTTACCAAATAAACAAGGCTCGCGTCACACCTTGCGAGAAGGAGTTCAAAATTGGTCAAAGTGCAAAAAAATTGACCATACCAGCATAAAACAATCCTAGATGAATAAAAGAACCTGATTTGGGCCTTGCACCAAATCATATGACATGTGGACCACATTTTATCAGACTCCATAAAATTGACCGGGTCTGAATAAAACATGCCTTGATTGATAAAAGAAACAGGTTTGGATTTGGCATCATTGAGCGTCACATCCAGTGATACCATATTAAAAATAGACCAAAATCATGTTATCCTCCTAGCCTACATAAATTGACTTTTGCGTCACTCCTTGTAAACAAAACAATCCTATTTTGTCCCTGACAACTTTTCATCATTATTTTACAGTCTTCCAACACTTTAGAGTGCTATTGAGTCATATATGGCCAACATGCACAATCATGGTCAGACTCACTCTCATGCAGACTCAATCCCTTTACAATATTAGTCAGCTGAGGCTACTACAACTCTTTTATTTTAGGTAGGATACCTCATCTAAATAATATAACCTGAAAAAAATCCGACCAATCAAAATGCAGAGAAATGAGCTAACCAGCCAGGAAAGAATCCTGATTAGGGAGTCACCTTCATTGACGTGAGTCTAAGCGCCCTCGTCAAAGCTGCTTTCGACGTGTGTGGTATATTTGAGGAGGATCCTACCTCATAGAAAGTAGGCCTAGTGATCTCGGCCTAGCTGTTCTAGCTCCCATGTATACGCGTGGCTGACCTGATTTTGCAAGGCAACATGCGCCCAACTAATTACAAGAGCAATTAATGTAGAAGGGGGGTGATAGATGATGATCTGGCGCCCGCGACATAGGCGCTAGGATGGCGCCACATGGTATGGAGTCGCCAACGAGGCCTTGTGATATCTGAAGAACCGTGAACCTTGGAGATTTATAGTCGAACCCATAAGGGTACATGATATGTAGATATGAAAAAGGGTGTCTAGGACCCATAACATTCCATAAATAACATAAATGGTAAGCGTATCACGATTAGGATTCGAGAGTGAAATTATCTCGATCAGGCAATAGTAAGATGTGCCATGCATGTTGGTTGCATTTCTTCTTATTATGGTATGATTTAAAATGTTGTCCAACTGAAAATATGATGCATCAAATATATGGTATGTCACATAATAACATAATACATATAAAACCACATGAAATATAAAACTATTAATATGAGGAATGTAGGAAAGTTTTCATTAGAAGACCTTCAGGAGACCAACAAAAATGTTAATTACCTTGTCGCACTTGACTTCTTGGATGTGAGGGATCTATATATGGCAAATTTTGAAATTGAACATTTTGCAAAGTGGTTTGAAATAGTGTTTGTGTCATTGGGCCAATTTGCCTTATTTTGGAGTGTTTTAGTCATGTTTGACTTATGTTCACTCAAGTGCTTGAAGTGTTCTTTATAAATCTTCGTGGGTTTAGACTACTACCAACTCTACTAATCACCTCATATATGAAAAACAAGCCACCTTTAGGTGTTCACAATTACTACTTTAAATAATCACACACACACACACACAC
>CAAKMY010106543.1:0-10152 GCA_901111285.1 Corrigiola litoralis | reverse complement strand
ATAATATATTATTGGTGTACACATTCTTCCATTATTTCATTGTATATAAATACACAATCATCTAGTATTGTAAATTAACCTTTATTATATATAGAGCACCAATTTAACAATATAAAAAAACATATTCACTTAATCAATATAACCTATATATCCATCAACACTAATATAGATAATATATTATTGGTGTACACATTCTTCCATTATTTCACTGTATATAAATACACAATCATCTAGTATTGTAAATTATATATAAGCCACCTCTAATGTATATATTCAACATTTATATACTTATAAAATCAATTTATCATATATATATATATATATATATATATTCATTCATTCATTCATATTTATCGTAGTGCATGACACACCCTCCGTCCCACAATATTCTTCGCATTCGATTTTTTCGGAGTCAAATTTATATAATTTCAAGGATTTTTTCATAAATGGTGCCCTAAGGTTAAGCCTAATTCACAATTGGTGACCTCAATTTTTGGTATTCCATGTTTGGTGATCTGAGGTCACTACCTAATTCATGGTTGGTGAACTACAACTAAAACTGTTAGCTGTTCCGTCAAATCTTTATTAATATGACACATTTTTATTTGGAAAATGATTAAGAATGATTGATTTTTTTATTTTTCTTATGTTATAAAGTTTGAGTGGTAAGGTAATAAGATGTATTGTTTAATTGTTTAAAAAAAAATATATTGTTTTAATATTCCATTCATAAATTATATGGGTCTATCATAAAAAGGAAAATAAAAATCAATATATAACATGGGTCAAAGTAGAGCCACGTCAGCAAAAAGAGACGGAAAAAGGGATGACGTTAACATTAGGTCAACAAACATGGATTAGGTAGTGGCCTCAGGTCACTAAACATGGAATACCAAAAACTGAAGTCACAAATTGTGAATTATGCTTATCCTCATGGCTCTATTTATGAAAACATCATAATTTTAACTATTATTTTCTGAATTTATATATTAATTTTTTTTGATGAAAATAGTATAATTAACCTCCACCCCTTTCGAGTACAGAAAACAGAACAGAGCACAAAACTCGAAGAGGGCAATATGGTCAAAAAATGCCAAAAATGAAAATTCGGTCAGCGGTATATAAACAGCAGCACAAGTGAAACATGCTAGGGTATAAAAGCATCTCAAATTTCAATTCTTGGAACCAAACCAATCCATCTCCACACTAAATTCCAAACACAACCACAAAACATCCTTAAACAGTTAAACTACTCTAACACACAAAGCACAAGCTTCAAATCTCATTCAACTGTAACACTTCCCCACTTTATCTCACACTTTTGCATAATATTCTTTTGTCACAAATCTGGCCTGATTTTGATGCACCCATTTGCCTAAACTTTTGAAATTTCAATTTCTCATGTTGGAAAAAGGAAATTTTGGGTCATGATTTGAAATGGGTTGTTTTTGTTTTTTTGTTTGAGCAGATCTTAGTGGGTGGAAATGGCAACGTTTGAGCTGTACAGAAGGTCGACGATTGGGATGTGCTTGACGGAGACATTGGATGAAATGGTGCAAACTGGTACTCTTAGTCCGGAGCTTGCTATCCAAGTACTTGTCCAATTTGACAAGGTTTGTGTTTACCATTTTAATTACTTTTATTATTGTTTTATACTTTTATTCAATTTTGTTAATTTATATGCTTTTTATTCAGTCGATGACTGAAGCTTTGGAGGCACAAGTGAAGACCAAGGTTAGCATTAAGGTAATTGATCCCACATTCTGAATTTCGCTTTTGTTATTTTGATTTTTTTTGGTGCTGAGTTGTTGTTTTGGCTTTTATTTGTTTGGAGCTCATATGTCTACTTTATGTCTGAGAGTTCACAAAGTTTTAAGTGAGATTACCTCATGGTAAGACACTTTCAGAAATAACGATTTCATATTTCAAAAGTGACATTGCTTCGAAATGTGTGTTTTTAGTTTTGAAATTAAAGATGTAACTTTTGATACCCTCTTATGGTGAGGTAACCCATACAAGACACGCTAATGAAAGTTCGTCTAGTTGTCATTGAAGTACTCATTGACTATAGGTCATCAGAAGTTTGGAAATTTGCAGAAGAATGTACACTATTTTTTTTTTAGAGTTCCTGTCTAGCTATAAATGAAATTTTGTCTAGTTATTAGCTAAGCTAAAAGCTCGCAGAAGGAATGGTTAATGTCTTTGTTGTGACATAACGATTAGTGTTTTTTGCATTTCCTTTTAATAAGTAATATACGTCGAACAAGTTTTTGGATTGCTTTGTCTGCTTGCGAATGATCATTGCTTATCGTTAAAAGTTTTTATAAACTACAAGGCCTTAGTATGTTTCTGGATGAATGATTGTGTAGTCGATAGTGAATTGCAGATTAAATCGGAAATTGATAGTTGAAATCTTACAAATGAGTGGTAATGATCATTCTTGTCATTGCCCGTAGTAAGCTAAAGTTCGTTTTGCAAGTGCGGAGCCTGCCTTTAGATTGACTAGCCATTTGGTATAGTTGTTTCTAGCAGCCTTAGGACTTTGCTTTAGGTTTTTGAGCTGGAGTTTCAAGGTGGGATCTTCATTCTGGTAAGCAGCTTAGAGAAAATTTTGTCTGGTTTGATAGCTATTGTTGGAGTTGCTGGGTGGTCATAGTTACAATGACGATCGCAACAGTAGCAACAGCCTGAGTAGGTTACTTGTTTTCTTGTCCTAATGGATGCAAACACTAGCCGATGCCAAACGGACTGACCAGATGAAAGGGACCCATACAGAAAGATTCTCCATAACCTAGACAAATGATGTTGGTGCAATCCTGATGTTTAGAGTTTGCTATAATATATCACAGTAAATCTAATGGGTTTGTGCTCTGAAATGGTGCTAGCAGCTAGCTATGACACCACAAAGTAATTAGGTTCAGAAACTAGTTTTCCGGTAGCGAAAGCTGTACCAAAGAGGCAAAGACCTATAAAATGCTGGTTCCAATATGCTTGAACGTCTCAGGTATTGGATATAATTTGCTGCGACTTGGTTTTTACCCTTAAATTTGGAGGCGTTTTATTGTAAGTAAAGGCACTGCCTATCATCTTATTGGTCTAGTATAAAGGAAAAGGGGGATGTGCTCGGTTTAGCGTACTTTCTCTCTTTCCTGCTGATAGCTGCTGGAAGGTGATTGACTAATCTGGAACATATGACTGCTTAATGCAGCTCTGTAGCTAATTTGTTGGATGTATTCTTGTAGCTGATGATGGTTAGTTGTTAGAGGGCTAGCATTGTATGTCCAAGGCCCTTTTTTATGTGATTGTCTGGGATGCATTGTTACAGATTTCTAGGAGGCAGCTTGTTGACTCTCTTGTTTCTATGATAAGGCTACACCATTCTAAGTTGCGTTCCTGCTTGTGCTGCCTTCTCTCAGGTCAAATCTTTTTTTGTTGTTTGTTTACGAGAGGGAAAGAAGGGAGGGGCAAAAGTGCAAAACCCAATATAGGTGCTATTATGGTTTTTTCTAGTTCCTATTTTTGTTTATGAGAGGGAAGAAGGTTCGGATGCAACCTACTGAGACTAGCAAATATACATTGGTCTTACATCTCTCATGGTATGGGAGGTCTAAAAGTTAACCTGTCTCGTGCAAACGTTAGGGTTCGGGAATTCTTTCACTTAATTGAGCAAGAAAAGGAGATGGGGGCATAGTGTTGACTGCTTAGAGATGTGTACTATGTGTAGTAAGATATGGTAGTAAAACGCTTTTAGCAAGTAAGCAAGATCGTACCTTGTATGTATTAGTGTCTCATACATCCGAGAATGTTTACTTTTGTGTTGGAGAACTTCTATGTTCGGAAACTGATACTCGCTTTGCATTGAGGGGGGGGGGGGATACATTGTTAACCTTTAGCCAGACTTGCATATCAGTGTCCAGCTTGCTCTGTGGAGAGATGTACTTTGTAATTTTGAATCAATTGGATTGCCCGGGTTACATGTACTTCAGAGGCATTGTCAAAAGAAAATCTTAATGACTGCAGTTGGTGTAGCACTGTAGCCTTTAATGGTAAAAGTCAGCAAGGGTTCGTGTCGTCGATGACGATATTTTATTAATTGAAAATGCACCATCGATGGTGTTATTATTTGATCTCTGATATCCAATGGCAGTGATCTAAAAGTTGATGATTTCAAGAAAATCAGCTGTTACCTTTAAGTTTATGCCAGTCTATCTACTGGAACTAGCGCCGCCATTTGAATATGCCTCACATAGACTGTAAATACCGACATGTAGAATTGGTAATTCCTCCTATCTTAACACAAAAGTTCACATATTTGGTGCCTCTCTTCTCCACAAAAGTTCACAAAAGTTCTGCTTTTTTCTTTTCTTCCATTTTTTTGTTAAATCGTCAAAGTCTTGCCTTCTGAATTTGTTTTTCTCAGCCTAAGAGCCCTTTTTTCTGGTGATGTTAATGAAGTGGAGCCTCATTTGAGCTTTGCACCGTCTGTTACCAATGATGCAGACATGAGAGCTAGGACGATGGCAGTTCTTACTCTATGTGCTTAGTTAAGAACATTGTTTTGTGAGTTTGAACCATTGGTGGAGTTTGATAAGAAGAACTGGTCTTCGAAATTTCTTTCAATCGAACTGGGTCAGGCGAGGAAAGGGAAAAAACAATAAAGAAACTACAAAGAATTGTTGTGAATACATGTCTGGTAATATGGGAGCGCGTGAGACCTAGGCGCCTGGCTGTGGATCTCCCAATCTCCGACACAACATTCAATGTATATATGCCTACAGAAGCCTGTTATATGTTCCACTATTTACCCAATTTCGCTGGCAATGGTTTTTGAAATGCTACGGATAGATATATGAGAAGAGTGCACACCCCAGGTAAAGACTAGTTTTGGGTTCTTCAATTGGTAGGCTAGTTCTTTTCATAAGTAATATGTTACACAATAAATTACCAAGATAATGCATGGGAAAAACCAATAGGGAAAGTGGAAGTGCCTCATTTGTGCTGTATGAATTATTTTGATGTAATCAGAAAGTGGGTTTCATAAAGGGAGAGGTGGGGGCTTTGTTACTCGGATCCTTCATTTACCTTGTGGTACCCGTCTCTGACACCGGTATCCAATACTTCGATGCATGGGTATGATTCTTGAAAATAAACTAAAAACCTCAAAGTGCCTACCATATCTGCGTCGGATACTTGTAACTTGTCTGACAATTGTACAGTGTCTGAGTAACACAGGTGGGGGTGGGGGGGAGGTAAGGCCGCAAATGGCTGGTGATTTATGTATTTTCTTTCTTCCAGAAGACGAAAGAGATACAACCAGACGTCTGGGATTACAATCCCTTGCACCCTGTGAGGGAATGTAATCATGTATATAAATTATTCTGTGGTGATCATACTGATCAAGAACATGCATCTGCAAACTAGATTCGATGCTCTTAGGCTTTGCTGAGTTCAGATTTGCTCGTGTGTATGGTGAAACACAGAAATAAACGGACAGGCTAATTTACTACACTGTTGCGTGACTGTTCTGTGGTAGAAATGGGTACTAGAGTTATTATATGGTCACTGTCACTCTGTAATCATTTGCATTGCTGTTTGAATTCTGATATTCTTGAAGTCAGTAATCCATTGATGAGGATGTTTGACGGGGATAGAATGGTTCTCAGACCTGCTTGCAATGAGTGGGTCTATCACTTTGTTGTATCTCATGAAAAGCAACTTGTGCCATTGTTCTGCTGGAGGAATGAGTAAAGCAGGGACAGTAAATGAGTCTTCTATTTTGAAGAACTCTGTTATGCTAAATGTAATATGACCCTTAGCAACCGGGTAGCAATTGAACGAGCTCATGAAGTACAGATTTCATGATCAAATGAGAATACTTCTGAAAATGGTAGATTTCAGTTGCTGATGGGTGTCGAAGTGCTGTGGAATTCGCTGTCTTCTAAACTTGTTTATGGCATCGACCATTTAGCTGACTGAAAGGCTTGTGAAGCAGATACTGCTGCAAATAATGGGATGACCAGAAAATAATAAGTCATAGTGATATGCTGATATTGTATTGTCCAAGGCATGTGAGGCTCATACCTCTAAACAACATTTCTGCTAAAGGAACCCTGAAAAGAAAATCCGTCTAGTTTGTTTTAGATGCTTATCCTTCTCCTCTAGAGGTGAGGATCCATTTTATCCTCTATGGGAGCTAAAGTTACAATATAGCCCCTTTTGCTTTTCTTGTTGCCTAATGAAACCACCCTACGGCTTTACACTATGGGGGTCGAGGGTTAACCAATCAATCACCGTGATCAGCCATCAGCCAAATTCTGCTAATCACACATTACAGGACAAAAAAAGGTGGGCCTCTTATTATTTTGGGACTGCTTCCTGTAAGGGAAATCACGTTAATGCCCTTATGAAGTTTGTGCTTTTGTGTGTGATTGGCGAAAATCTGTTAACCATAATGATTGATTAGTTTGAGGGAATGGGTTATTTTGTGATTCTTGTATCCCTTTTATTTAGAGTCAATCCCCTAGTTTCTCAGACACCTGATCATCTGTGTTTGAGGTCAAACTGGTGTTTGTTAAGCATTTATTGCGTCCACTTTCTGCATTTTGTGCATCCGAAATTCTCATCTGTTATACACTTATACCAGCTTCAATTTATCTCACTATATTTCTATGTTTGTCTTCTAGTTTGGTTTTAGATGATATCTCATCCTTCCTTCTTACATACTTTGCAGGGTCATCTGCACACGTATAGATTCTGCGACAATGTTTGGACTTTCATCTTACAGGACGCATTATTCAAAAGTGAGGAGTGCCAGGAAAATGTCAGCCGAGTCAAAATAGTGGCTTGTGACTCTAAGCTCCTCACCCAGTAGGGCGACTAGATTTTATGATGTGTTCTGCTTTAATTTGTTTCTGTTGTAGATTAATGCGCTGTACCTGGCCCAAGTCACTGTAGAAATGGGCTGGCAAGGATACTGAAACCTATGAACTATTGGACTTCAATACTTTGCCTTCATAAATTATTGACTTGTGATTTATTGTATCTTGTAGTTACCTTTTTCTGACTTTTTCTTTGTTTTAAGTAGCATTTGCTGGTAAATATCAAAGTGTAAGAAGCCAGGAGATCCGTGAACCAGTAACGTTTTGTTTTTTGTTTTTAAAACTAGCATAAATTCTAATCAAACGTTGTTGTAACAGCAAAGCAATTTTAGGCATCCAACCTATACTTCATTCTGGTCATTTCCAGGTCTAGAGAAGAGTAGAGTGAAACAACAGCCCGTAAGGAGAGACCACTAGCTTAAACCAGGGGTGCACAAGCTGGACCTTTGGCATCACAGCGTGGGGTGTCAATGTCTGTTTGCCCAGTGAGAAAGAAGCTGATGTTCTCATTTGAGAATAATTGATGCTCTGATAGGGCAGCTAGTTGTAGTAGATACAGTAGTTGATATGAGTTAGGAACGCCATGGAAGTCCCCGACTGATACGACAGTAGTTGACATGACTAGAGCTGTAGTCAGTAGCATGATAATAGCAGATTTAATGGCCAAGATGGATCTATTTGCTGGAGTCAATGGGATAGAGCAGGGGTTGTGAATATGTGCTTTGATAGGGAATGTGGGAGATGCTTGGCTTTCCACTTTGAGTTCTGCAGGCTTCTCCTGCAATGCAGTTGCGGAGTACAGATACCAGATTATATCACATGTAGTTACTAGTTGATGTCCATTAGTGGATTCATCTAATCTAATCTCTAATCTATCTGTCTATCTATACAATGCAATCCAATTATAAGGTGTTCTAGCAAGTTTAGATAATCATTTGACATTCTCCATGATATTAGCTTGACTCACCCAAATTGGGTGACTCGGTTGGTGAGAGCTCTACTTCTCTATTCTCTTGGTCTTGAGTTTGAGTCTGAGTAGCAGCATTTGTTTGCATGGCTTATTGGCTCCTTGGGCCCTTATTGTACTTAAGCTTGAGTTAGAGGTGGCTTATAGACTCCTCAGTCCACGAGTGTGCTCTGACCCCATCTTGCCTCTTGGGTCGGGCTAGTCAGCTTGGCCCTTTGCCGGCTAACAAGACTACAATGGAGCAAGGACTTAAGCTAATATGGAAATAGCTTTTCACGTGAGTTCTTTAACTTGTCGTTGTAATGTGCTTTTGTCTTCTCTTAGTATGGCTTATCTGGTGATGTAGTTCCTGGAAATAAGATCAATATGATGTTCAATGCCCCCACAAAAGATAATTTGAGTGATAAACCATCTCGGAAAAATAATTTAATAAACTCTTTCAACAAAGGTTGTGCCTTCTGATGCCCTTTTGTTTCTCGGCCTAACCAACTTAAATTTTTAGCAACCAAGACAAATTCAGACGCTTCTTCGCTTAAGATCTTCTTAACTTAATCACAGTTTATAGTGAAAGTTTTATATATAATTTGTTAGACTCAAATAACCCAAAAAGGTCACCATCCGAAGTCATAAACCCAAATTAGTCATCCATAAAATCCAATAGAGCTTGCGTCTTTCAAAAAAGTTAATATGACCACAACTTTCGTGTGGTTAACATAGTAGCTGATTACTTAAGTAACATTGGTTTTACTCAGCCTATGCTTATTTATTGGTTCGAATCATTTGATATTTATAATTAACTTCACTCGACAGAATAAGTTAGGCAAACTCTATCTCGAAAGGATGGAGCAGGTATGGAAAATAGTCAAACTTGTTTAGACTCATAGAGCACAGGATTGGAGACCGTATCCTAGATACAAACGACTTGCTGGATCGAGCTATGTGGATGATGTTTGCGGGCCAGTTAGCAAGAAAGTAGCTTTTAGTACTAGGTCTTTTAGAAGTAGTCTTAACTATGTATGAACTTTATATTTTAGCAGTTTCTCTTTGTCAAAAAAAAAAAAAATGTCAGTTTGTAGTTCTTTCCTAAAAAAAATAAAAAAAAAAAAACCCAAACCCGTCGCCGTTTGACATATGAGTCAGGCTAAACCCATATGCCATATGTACATATGCAATGAGTCTAATGTCATTAGTACCCTCCCTTTATCAGTTAAAATGACTCAAATGTCCTCCTTATCAACCATGGTTAACCTTTACATATTAAATCATTTCTTCCTTTCCTTTTACAGTTGTTAGAGGAGAGAGAGTGTGGGACAAAGGAGAGAGAATAGAGGAAGCAGAGTATGTGAACCATCATAATCTCTCCATCTCCATTTTCTTCACTCTGCATCATCTCCATCTCTATCTTCTTTACTCCATTTTTTGGCTCTCTGATAAACATGGTTTACTCTCTATTTTCTTTACTGTCCCATCTCACTGAAAAACGAAGACGAAAACTGTGAGGTAGAGGATGAAGTTACCTCTAATCCTTGTGCTCGGCAAAACGATGGAAGACACAACCCCTCAAGTGATTAATATAGTAGAAGGAATGTTCAAGATTTAGCTTTTACAAGCCGTCGAATCTACCTTCCCAGTTCTCTGAATTGAAGGTCAACTCTAAAAGGGCTTATTTTTTTCTATATTTTTAGTAGTCGCATGTATTGTCTAAAAATTGGAGATTTGTTGGTGTTGGCTGAAGATTGGATTTTTGGGGGTGTTGTCTTCGATTGGGTTGGTTGCTGGTGTTGCTTTGGGTGTTTGAAATTGTTATTATTTGTTGCAGGTATAGTTACTTGTTTACTGGTATGGAATTATGTGATGTTGGACTTTGATTTTTTTCGTTTTTTAATGATGCTCCTGTGATCTGTGATTTTTTTGATGAGATTATTTATGCATAGCTAGAGGCCTGAAGTTATATGCTTTATACTGTAATGCTTTAATGGATGTGTGTTAAAAGTGTGTACATCAGCTTGTTTCTTTTCTTTTTATTCACTCTTCATAGAAATCAGCTTAGACGGATACTTGCTCTATACTAAGTTACTAACTTGGGGAAATTGTCGTAAATTTGAGAAAAAATTACTTCTGTTTAACAAGTTTAGTAGTTGAATTTATCAGAATATTTATGTGACCTTTTTAGTGTAATTTTTCAATTAGTCGATTATTTTGTTGTTGTATGTTGAATTTATGTCTTGGCGTTAATGAAATGAGGGGCATGTAGTATGGGGTATGAAGGTTGAATCAAGTGCGATTGGAGCGAAAAGGTTATTGCTT
>CAAKMY010106487.1:0-10310 GCA_901111285.1 Corrigiola litoralis | reverse complement strand
CATATAAGGGGCGAAATTAAACTAATAGGAAAGCGTAGTTTCCGTGCCTTGGAGTGGTGATTATCCGGTCCCCTTATTGTTGCATCCTCTATATCTAACAAATTGTGCTCAAACATACCCTACGACACATGCTTGGTAAATTTCGGAATTTTTCCGGAAAATCAAAAATCGACCAAAAAAACCGGTTTTTGTGAACTATAACCCACGAAAAAACCTCGTTTCGACCTCGAAATTAAATCGGACGAAAATTAGCGGGAGGCATCATAGAAACATATAATGAAGAATGGAATAACAAAATTGCCAAGAAGTAGCTTTGGCGTAGCCCAAACGATCGGTTTAGTCCATTATGCAAATACTCGAATCGAGCGTTAATTATACCGTAAAACTATCAAGAATAGAAATGGCGTTGCCACATACTTTAATTATGGTCCAATACAACTTATGAACATGCTTGGTAAATTTCGTTAATTAAGCACTCTTTAATCAAACAAAATTAAGCACTCTTTAGTCACCACATGTCTACAACACGCCATCATGCATGATAATCATTCACAATAGCATACGTCCAAAAACAATTAAGGGCTGCGTACGAAAATATGCTACACTTTTGATTCACCACATTAAAACTCTTAACAATTGATTGCTCTAGTTGGCGGCTAAATCTCGAAAGTATCTTCTTTTTTTCTTGACACAAGTACATTGCATGGCCTCCTCAGTTTCCTATAGCTTTTTGGCCTTCTATACTTGCAGAATTAAACTTATTACTCCGTAGTAGATAACTAGATATGTTTGGAAAAGAAAAGGAAGACAATAAGGATCACATATACTCCTGATAAATCAATTTAAATCACGCTTCTTTGGAAAACCGTGTACTTGGCTCTTCGAAAATGTTCCCTAAGCCGCTAAACCGACTCTTCCTGTCATTTCATGCATCATATCTTACTTCCACTACTTATAAATTATTACTGTGCAGTTATTCATTAGTCTCTAGCACTTCACTCATGTGTCAAACATAAGAGATTTTTCGCTAGAGAGTGGCCAGAGAGAAACATGGGGGTACCAGCATTTTATCGTTGGCTAGTCGAAAAGTATCCGAAAGTTGTAGTGAGTTGCATAGAAGAAAAAGGGGAAGATGTAGACATAACCACTCCAAACCCCAATGGCTTGGAGTTCGATAACTTATATTTGGATATGAACGGGATTATACACCCTTGTTTTCATCCTGATGATATTGTTCGTTCCTACTTTATCTTATGTGTTCGTAGTTTAGTGAATTTGTAGCTAATGAACATTCCCTACCTATCTTTGCTCAGTGTGTGCGCGTGTGTATGTATGCATGTGTGTTATTGTTTGATGTTTTATCTTGTTTCCATTTTCTATGTTTCCTTTTCATCCTTGGGATCAATTTAGAGGGACATTTGCACTTGTATTGATTTGAACTTCGGAAACTTCACAAAAGCATGGTTAAGTAAGTGGATGACTAGGATGATTATTAGTGTTCCTACTTCCTCGGCATGAGTCCTGCTACTAACTTAGCTAAGTTACACCTATTTTCTTATCTCGAATGAGATAGTTTCAAATTTTAAGATAGTTTGATTGACTTAAGACTAGAAGAGCATGTATGATTGAACAATATTCAGTATCAGATATGATTGATTCATTTGCTGCCTTTTGATTATGATATGCAGATGTTCCCTCCTACAACTTATAAAGAAGTCTTCGAAAATATTTACGCTTATGTAGACCGTTTATTTGGGATTGTAAGGCCTCGGAAGTTACTTTACCTTGCTATAGGTAAGCCTCTTCACATTATGCGGAACCTTTCACTTACACTTGCATTTTTTTTTTTTTTTTTCCCTCACATACGTTTTGCAAATTCAACTATTATAGGGGACATAGGTAGTTATATTCTTGTATGGAAGGATGTATAGAAGCAAAGTTTTGATGGTTTTAATGGCTAATTCAACCTATATGAGCGCGTCATTTTAAATTTTCACAGAATTGTAATGTTCTTTGATAATCTAAGTATCTAACACTACAGTCCATATTAATGTTCCTTAATTAATCATAGAGACAGCTACGTAGTTTCATGAATTCAAAGTTCACCGTGCAGTGCAATTTGTGTGACTAATTTACTTTGGTCTTCGCTATTCTGTATCATGCAGACGGTGTTGCGCCACGCGCTAAAATGAATCAACAAAGATCTAGGCGTTTCAAGAATGCTAAAGACAATCAGATTGCTGTGAGATCATTATTTTTCACAGCCGAATGATGACTTTTGCTTTTGTTGTTCATGACATGTTCTGTTTTATACAATTTAGGAAGAAGAAGAAACGAAGCTTCGAGCAGACTTCGAGAGGAAGGGGAAAAAGGTCTTGCCAAAAGTAGAATCTGAAGTATCTGATTCTAACGTGATCACTCCAGGGACAGTTTTTATGTATGAATTGTCAAAGACCTTGAGGTCTTACATTCTAGGAAAGCTTAGAAATGATCCTGGTTGGAAGGACGTCAAGGTTGACTACTTCATTTTTACTTTCATAGTACAGTATGAATGTATGATCTTCAAATTTGCTTGTAGTTATGAAATCCTTTTTTATTGTCTTAGGTGATCCTTTCGGATGCAACAGTTCCCGGGGAAGGAGAGCATAAGGTCATGTCTTTTATACGTTCCATTCGGAACCTTCCTGACTATGACCCAAATACACGGCACTGTCTCTATGGATTGGTATGTGATAATGTGAACCGTAAACTAACTTAACCTCAGAGAAGAATTTTTGTTGAATTATTCTCTTTCGGATGAGTAAGGTTTATTTGTTTGTACTTTCGTCTTCAACGACCCCTGCTCCTTGATTACCAATGTCAATTATTTCTTTTTGATACAGGATGCTGATCTGATCATGCTTGCATTGGCAACCCATGAGTTGCATTTTTCCATATTAAGGGAGGTAATCTTTCTGCTTTTCTCCCTGTTCATGTTACAAATATATTTGTACAAAAAGACAGAACTGTAAACGAGACATGGTGTTACATATCCTAGTCTAATTCAGGACATCCAAATGCAATAATGATATGTAGCATGAACTGATTAAGATTCCATATTTTGGTGTTGACGTTGCTAACAAGCTCATGACTCGTGATGGTGGTGCCTTTTGTTTTTCTTCGTGATTCGTACGTCTAGGATGTGCGGAGTGCCCAAGGTCAGACACCTGATTGTCAAGCAGCAATGCTTGCCGGTATTGAGGAAGCCGCGAAGCATTTATTGGCCAAGTCAAGTGGTGAAGAACCCAAACCTTTTTTTGATGTTCATGATAAAAAACGCTCTTTCTTGAATCAACCGCAATATTTCAATGTATGATTTTTTTCAGCATGTTATTGGTTTTTATAATTCTAGCTCTGAATACGTGTATCCATATGAGTAACTAATATGATATATTCATAATGCACGGTTGCAGTTTGTCCACCTCTGGATTTTGCGAGAGTATCTGGAGCTGGATATGCAAATAAAGGAACCACCAGAAAGATTCGTCTTTGACATTGAGCGGATTGTTGACGATTTCATCTTTATATGTTTCTTTGTTGGCAATGATTTCTTACCTCACATGCCTACTCTTGCAATACACGAGGTTAGTGCTGCAAAGATTCAATCTAATATGCCGTAATTTATCTTAGTTATTGAACTTATGAGTTATGAAGTATTGCTGATAGTTTCATCTTGCTCTCATGGATGACAGAACGCCATAGACCTACTTATGTATGTTTACAAGAAAGAATTCAAAAACCTTGGGGGTTATTTGGTTGATATGCAAAGAGTAAGAAGACTTCCTTTTTATTCTGCCACCCTATATTCTAAAGCTGTGTATTCGTCACTTGCAACTTCATATTATCCTTTGCGTTGAGCCAGATTAATGATCAGCATGCTGGGTATGTCAAGCTTAAAAGGGTGGAGAAGTTCATTCTCTGCGTTGGAAATTATGAAGAAAACATCTTCAAGAAGCGGGCAGTGAGAAGGGAACGACAGCTCAGAAAGATTGTGTCTCAGTTATCAGAAATTGTGTGTCATCTATCCATTAACTAGTCCAACGTTTAGTTTGTAAATTGAATAAGGCACATTTGTTGCACGTTTTCCTGGACATCTTTCCTTTTTTTTCCAGCAAGATGATGAACTTGTGCATGAAGGTTCTCAGAGAACAATGCCTGATGTACAGTCTGATCAAAGAGGAAACGTGTCAGAAGCTTCTGAATATTGCACAACAGTAAACGCTCAGGAAAACAACATGGTTTTAGAGTTCAAGGAAGTATGTTATCTTCTCTGCTCTAATTCTAAATGACTTAACAGGTTCCAGCAAAGCAGTAATTTGATTATTTGTTCAAAGCTGTGTTGTTTATGACAAACATAAATGATATTTTAAAAGCTATCAGTTCTGTTCATGCCATTGTGTTGCAATTTTCTGTAGTCTATAACCGTGGTTTTTGTTTTAGAAATTAGAAAACACCAAACAACTGAAAGAGATGCTGAAAGAATGCATTCGTAGAAAATCTGATACCTTCAGAGATGGTAATATGGGCTCCGACAAGGTAACAATTTCACCATTCTTTTACCTGGATTATTATGTTGCCTGTGCTGTAAGGCTAAAGTTTAAAGTTGTACATATGCTAGGTAAAATTGGGTTCAGTCGGATGGAAGCAGCGGTATTACAAGGAAAAATTTTCAGCAGAGGACCCTAGGGATGTCGAATCCACAAGAAAGGAAATTGTATGTGACCAATAACCCTTTCTAATTTTTGTTAAGATCATAATTTGGCATTATAGCGATGTAGTTACTAATGTCATTGGCCTACTTGCAGGTTCAGAAGTATACCGAAGGATTATGTTGGGTTCTCTTGTACTATTTCTCAGGCACACCATCTTGGAACTGGTATAATAGATATTTTGCCCTGTTATACTATTCAGTGATGGTAAACTTTGTCTTGACCCTCGCTAATCTCCGTAACAGGTTCTACCCGTACTACTATGGTCCATTTGCTTCTGACCTTAGAGGGTTAGCTAGTGCTAAAGTAAAGTTTGAAAAGGGGTCTCCATTTAGGCCATTTGATCAGCTAATGGCTGTGCTCCCACCGAGAAGGTCAATATGTTAGATATTACTTTGTTCCTGATAATCTATGAAACCCGAGTGTTAGTTAAACCTTATTAATATTCTGTACAGTGCTCACGCGCTTCCTAAAGCATATCGGAAGCTCATGATTGACGATAGCTCGATCATCATCCACTTTTATCCCACCGGTTAGCCATCTTGTTTCAGACGTGTTAAAAGGATGGACTTAAAATGCCTGCGTTTAACCTGGATTCAGTGTTACTTAGACCTAAACTGGTTTCCCTTTTCTTATATTACGCGTTCAGATTTCGAAGTGGACGTTGATGGGAAAAGATTTGTATGGCAGGTTTTCAGCTACCCTTTACTTTTATCTTCCTCATTATGCAGATGTGAAGAACCTTACATTTACATCTTGTCTGTTATTCAAAGGGAATATGCAAGCTTCCGTTCATAGATGAGGAACAGCTACTTAGTGCCACAAGGGATCTGGACAAAGAATTAGAAGTATGCTTTCTTATTATCAGTCGTATGGTGAAGCTAGTATGAACAGAGAATTAATTTGGTTCTGATGTGCAATTTATTTATTCTAGTCGACTGAAAGAGACCGAAATGTCGAGACAATTGATACGCTATTCATGAGACGTTCAAACAGGTACAGATGGTTCTTGCAGCTCTATTATCTATTGTCTTTTTCCTGACCATTCACTTGCTTCCTGTGACCTTTTAACAGGCTTGAAGGAGGTATTTGTGGCTTTCTAAAACAAGATAAAGCAAATACACAAGAATTTTGCAGTACTGAGGAAGACGATTCTATTATGTAGGTTTGGTGTAGAAGAGCCTATAAATCGATTTCTCCACCTATCTGTCTGATTGTTTAAGCTTGTGGCATGCATCCTTACATTAAGAGCTGTTTTATTTCTCAGATGCTATCACATCGAATGGCCTAGAGAACGATTGCATATACCACGTGTGCTGGAAGGTGTCCTGTATCCTATGAAGGTGCTTTGCTCAGGGCATCTCTTACCATTGTCAGTTTTCTTACAAAGGGTGTTTTCTATTGATATTCTCAAAATATTTGCAGATAATATTTGAGTTCGATATTGAGGAGACTGCGCTGTGGCATGAGTATATGGGCAGGCCGCCTATCAGAAGGTATGGAAAATCTGAGAAGTAATGTTCTCTTTCAAGTACCTGATTTTTGATGTCTAACGTTATTCCTGGAAACTACAGATTTGCATCACAACCTAGCCACAGGACTCAAGAAGCTGATGTGGGGAAAGCCAAGACAGATGAAACTTGGGTACACAAACATGCTGGCACCGGTTGGGCTGGTAGAGGAAAGGACAGAAGCTGCAGTGTGTCTGAATCCCACATCAGTGTTAACCAGAGGAACTATAATCAATTTGGATATAGCCAATCTTCATATTCTGCATCTCGATTTAGAGGGTCTTATCAGAACCCTAGACCTCCTGTTTCTTACAGAAGCATAATAGTGTCAACTTCTGCCCCAAATGTCGACAGAGGGATGGAGAATTTGAGATTATCCTCTTCTGATTCAAATAGATCTTATGGGGGAACGACACATCACACTCAAAATAGCAGCTTCCGGCCCTCGAGAGGTGTGGATGTTTCTCATCAAAACCCCACCTGGCAACCAGCTTCACGTGGGGAGCCGAGATATTCTAATGTCGGCAGTGACCAACCTTCTGCGCAAATGAACTCTGGTAATGTGTATCGCCCTCCCTTCACTGGCCGGGGAAGGGGAAGAGCGCAATATAGGCCTAACACGAACTATGGACATTCTCCTGATCGGTGGTAGTTAATTTCACCCTTTAGCGATGATGTGTTTCAGGCGCTCTTTTGTTGTATTAAGGTCCTTTGTGCTTGTAGAAAATGGAGGATGGTATTTTTTTGTTTACCAGTATTTTGGCAAAATGTTCGTCGAGGCTGCTGTATGTTATCTTTAACCTTTGTTGTATCACAGTGCTGCAGGCCTACTGGTTACTCCGTATTACTGTAGTAATGCACTTGGTCTCCATTAGCAGTTTTTTTCTTTCTCAGGTGTTAGGTTTTTGTTTTCGTATCTGTTATCTTGGGGATGATGATTTCGCACTCCGAAGTTCAAGATTATATATAGTGATATTAGACAAGTAGGGGTCAGAGGCAATTCGCCTTCTTATAGTCATCGTCATCATTTATCAGTATTGATTATACTATTATATCTCGAAATCATGCAGCTTACAGCATCTTCATTTGTCCGAACGAGTGCAGCAGGTTGATCAATACAGTAAGAACAACCACATTCCCATTTTGGCGATGATCTTAAAGAGGCCTAACCAGTATAGTACACAATGTGTACCATGCTTGTAGGAACATGTGTTCTCTTTGTAAAAGGAGCACCGAAAAACAGTGCAAGGTATATGCAGTAAATCTTAAATTGGAGCATGTGTCTTTTGGTGCATCTAATAATTTGTCTACAGTATCTCAATCATCCTATACTCCCATCTTCTTATTTTAGTCCCGGATAGGTTCTCGAAATTGACAAAGAAAAACACTTTTCTTATAAGAGTAATAGTATATCTCAAGAAAGAAACATAGTAAGGACAGGAAGTTGCTTCCCGCGCATTCTAGACTAGTCCAGACTTTTCGATTAACTAATGGATACTGGCCTGTTCTTCAACTGATTCTCAGCAACCTTCATTTCTAGAATATTCTCCCACCTTCGAGAATACTTCTAGTACCTTCTGGAATTTTCAACACCAATGTCTATATATATACACCCCACCCCAATCACCCATGTATTCAACTCAGACAACAAACATCAAGCCAATTCAACAAACCGTTCCGAAACAACTAAATCTCTGTTTACATCATAACCCAAAACTCATAATTACATACATAAATACCAACAATGCCAGCAGCACCACAAGGCCATCGGCATCGACCTCGGCACAACCTACAGCTGTGTTGGAGTATGGCAGAACGACCGTGTCGAAATCATTGCCAATGATCAAGGCAACAGGACTACCCCCTCTTATGTGGCCTTCACGGATACCGAACGGTTAATTGGTGATGCAGCCAAAAACCAAGTAGCCATGAACCCACAAAACACAGTTTTTGACGCGAAGCGTCTAATAGGCCGACCCTTCTCCGAGCCATCGGTTCAGGAAGACATGAAGCTCTGGCCTTTTAAGGTTGTCCGCGGTCCAGGCGACAAGCCTATGATCAATGTCACCTACAAGGGTGAAGAGAAACAGTTTGCAGCGGAAGAGATTTCCTCAATGGTGCTGATCAAGATGAGGGAGATTGCCGAGGCCTACTTGGGTAGTCAAGTGAAGAACGCGGTGGTCACGGTCCCGGCCTACTTCAACGACTCCCAAAGGCAGGCGACAAAGGATGCTGGTGCCATTGCTGGGCTCAATGTCTTGAGGATAATCAATGAGCCCACGGCCGCGGCTATTGCTTATGGCTTGGATAAGAAAGGGTCTCGCGCTGGGGAGCACAATGTGCTTATCTTCGACCTTGGTGGTGGAACCTTTGATGTGTCGTTGCTTACCATCGAGGAGGGTATCTTCGAGGTGAAGGCGACTGCGGGAGATACTCACTTGGGTGGTGAGGATTTTGACAACCGGCTAGTTAATCACTTTGTAGGTGAGTTCAAGAGAAAGCACAAGAAGGATATTAGTCGCAATGCAAGGGCGCTTAGGAGGTTGAGGACGGCGTGTGAGCGGGCGAAGAGGACTCTTTCCTCGACTGCTCAGACCGCAATTGAGATCGATTAGTTGTGTGAAGGAAGCGACTTCTACTCAACAATCACGCGTGCTCGGTTCGAGGAGTTGAACATGGATTTGTTCAGGAAGTGTATGGAGCCGGTGGAGAAGTGTTTGAGGGACTCATAAATTGATAAGAGTAGTGTCCATGAAGTTGTCTTGGTAGGAGGATCAACTAGAATTCCCAAAGTCCAGCAGCTTCTATCGGACTTTTTCAATGGGAAGGATCTTTGCAAGAGCATCAATCCTGATGAGGCAGTTGCTTATGGTGCGGCAGTCCAAGCCGCCATCCTCAGTGGTGAGGCCAATGAGAAGGTGCAGGACCTCCTTCTCCTTGACGTTACACCGCATAGTCTCGGACTTGAGACTGCTGGTGGTGTTATGACGGTCTTAATCCCGAGGAATACCACCATTCCGGCCAAGAAGGAGCAAGTTTTCTCGACTTACTCTGACAACCAGACTAGTGTGTCGATTCAGGTGTATGAAGGTGAAAGAGCTAGGACTAAGGATAATAATCTCCTAGGGAAGTTTGATCTCAATGGCATTCCTCCTGCCCCAAGAGGTGTGCCACAGATCAATGTATGCTTCGACATTGATGCTGACGGTATCCTGAATGTTTCGGCCGAGGATAAGACTGCTGGAGTGAAGAACAAAATCACTTTTACAAATGACAAGGGAAGGCTGAGCAAGGAAGAAATTGAGAAGATGGTGAAGGATGCTGAGAAGTATAAGGCCGAGGATGAGGAGGTGAAGAAGAAGGTGGAAGCTAAGAACTCCCTAGAGAACTACGCATATAACATGAAAAATACTATCAAGGATGACAAATTTGCTGGGAAGTTAAATTCGGGTGATAAGGAGAAGATTGAAAAGGCGATAGACGAGACAATTAAGTGGTTGGATGGTAATCAGTTGGCGGAGGTGGATGAGTTGGAAGACAAATTGAAGGAGTTGGAGGGACTTTGCAATCCTATCATTGCAAAGATGTACCAGGGCGGTGACAGTGCTGATATGCCGATGGGCGGGGGCATGCCGGGTGGCGGTTATGGCAAGGCTGGATCAGGCAAGGGTGATAGCGGAGCTGGACCAAAGATTGAAGAAGTTGATTAAGCATTTTGATAGCTGTAGTGGAAAACCATTTTTAGTTTATGTTCTGTTTAATTCTCTGTTTTGTTACAAACAAAGGAATGATGCAAGAGTGTTAAGAGTGACTATTTTTTCTACACAATGAATGACATTTATTTCTTTAATTCCTTGTCATAGAGTCACTAACCATGGCGGAAGTCACCCTTCTCAGTTCTGAACATCTGATAACTTTTGTTTACATCATGTATTTAGTGTATAACCAGCCTCAAAATCTGAAGTTGTGTAGGCCACCTACTCTATGGGACTGGTATTGTTCGTTTGAAGACTTTAGCCTAATTACTGTGAGGTAAAATGATGAAGAGGGA
>CAAKMY010106423.1:0-18264 GCA_901111285.1 Corrigiola litoralis | reverse complement strand
GCATGTGCTCTCCTACAATGCCTAGTTATGCCTTAAAATTAGTCTCGCAAATCTGAAAATATGTGTGATGAATGATGTGTGAGAGAGTGGTCTCAGAGTCTTAAATCTTCGGTATAAACTTTGGTCCAGATTTCTGATTTGAAGGGGGGTATTTATAGGCTGAGGGATCGCAGCAGAGTAAGTAGTGGAACAGATCTGGACAACCAGGAGACGTGCCTGGGCTGCCTCACTGACAGTGACGCAGCCTTCCAGGAATCTCTCCTGGTTGGCTCGTCATGTTTTCTGCCTTATCTTCTGACGCGTTTTTGAGGTGTTTCGGATGCATTCTGCTGTGAAAACGTAGTGTTTTAGCTGAACGTCTGAATTACTAGCAAGGAATGTTCTAGAGTTTGGATGTAAAGGAAACCTTAGCTGACTGATGTTGTGTGCTATTAGGTGACTGTAGTGTTTAGAGATTAACCAGGAATTAGGACCTGTTGGTCAGCTGTAACTCTAGTAGTACTACAGAGCTAGGAAACCAGAAAATACGTTCTAGAATCATTAATGGCAATTTGGTAATTTTGAGCAAAACTCGGATTATTGGCAGAATAGCACAGAAACGGACCAGAGACAGCTTGGGCTGCCTCATGGGTCATGGCGCAACCTTAAAGCCCAAGGCTACGTCATGGAAAGTGAGGCAGGTTAATTTTGGCATGTCTCCTATTCTGGCCTGTTTTGGTGTAGGCTTGGCCCAATGCTTCGATTTTGATTATTTTCTTATTTTATGCCTTGGAATGTGACATAACCTGAATAATTGGTGTTTCGGGCCTGTGGAATGCAGATTCAACCCAATATAAGCTTAATATATTATTTCTAATATATTTGTGGCCTGAAATGTGGTTATAAATGGAAATGAGACTTAAATTAAATAACTTAGATTGTCGCTCAATCGCTATTCCAGGAAACCAAACTTGCCTTAGCTCATTACTCCGTCTAGAATTCATCATTAGGCGTTTAAGACAATGTGACCCATTGGGTGTCTACAGATCCGCATAGGAATGAAGCGAAGGGAAGCTCCGTTTCTTTCCTCATATGGTGATGGTGCAAGATATAAGTTACCTAAGATATATCCTTTTGTTCCTAACCCCTTTAAATATGAGGAGACTAATCATCAAATGGCAGTTGGTGCCATCACGTTAGGGTCTCCTTTAGTTTGTACTTTTTAGTTGTTTTCTTGCTTTTATTTTGTCCAATGTCCAAAAAAAAAAAAAAAAAAAATTGCATCCAAACTGTAATTACGCCGCAAAATCACGTACCCAAAATATAAATTTTCAAATCGAAAAGAGAAAACCTCTTAAACCCTCTTGTCACTCTTTCCCCTCTAAAACCCTCTCCATACCTCCACTTCATCACAAACACAAATGTCCTTAAAATCCATAACCAACCTATCAAAACACTTGATCATCAAACAATGTCTCCCCAAAACCCGACAAATGACAACCCACAGGAGAGTCCAAGACCGGAGCACCAAAAAGCGAGTACACCACCTCGAACTCGCCACAGAAAGATGGAAAATCTTCTCCAAAATCCACTTTTTAATGGAGCTAATCAAACAAGAACCTGAACAAGTAATACCCATCAAAACTTTGGAGCAGTATCGCCGCCAAATCAACCTCCCTAGGCCCCACAAGCTGTCTGACTTCCTCAAGAAGTCGCCGAGGTTATTCGATCTTTATAAGGACTGTAGGGGGGTCTTGTGGGTTGGGATGACCCCGGAAGCGGAGGCGTTGCTTGTGGAGGAAGAAAGGTTGATTGGGTTGTATTCTGATACGGTGGCTGAGTATGTGACCAGGTGTTTGATGATGTGTGTTGGTAGGAGGTTGCGGGTTGACAAGATTGCGCATTTTCGGAGGGATTTCGGGTTGCCGTTTGATTTTCGGAAGGATTGGGTGCGTAATTATCCGGGGCTTTTTCGGGTTGTTGATATTGATGGGGTGGAGTATTTGGAGTTGGTGGAGTGGAGGGAGGAGTGGGCAGTTACTGAATTGGAGAAACAATTACGAGGTGCGGGTGAGGGTGAGTGGCAATTGTGTGCTCCTGGGGTGTTGGCATTGCCGTTTAAGTTGAAGTTTCCGAAGGATTTCGAGAGGGTGTATAGGTTTAAGGAGAAGTTGGAGGGGTTTCAGAGGAGGGAGTATTTGTCGCCCTATGCGGATGCGAGGGGGTTGGAGCCGGGGTCGTTGCAGTTTGATAAGAGGGCGGTGGCGGTGATGCATGAGTTGCTTAGTTTTACGCTTGAGAAGAGGGTGGTGACCGATCATTTGACGCATTTTAGGCAGGAGATGGTGATGCCTCAGAAGTTGATGAGGTTGTTGTTGAAGCATTTTGGGGTTTTTTATGTTTCGGAGAGGGGGAAGCGGTTTCATGTGTTTTTGAACGAGGCGTATGAGGGGTCTGAGTTGGTTGAGAAGTGTCCATTGGTGCTTTGGAGGGAGAAGGTTCATGATCTCATTGGTTGTAGAGGGAAGAAGAAGAGGGTTGCGACTTTTGAGGAGTTGTCGGATGTTGAGGATAAGGAGTTGTTTAGGAGTGACAGTGAGGACGAGAGACTGGAAATTGACGTACAACAGGAGGGTTCGATGGAGGGTTTGGGCGATGATTTGGTCGCGGATGATGTTGAGATGGATGTTGGAGATGTGGCCAGTGCTTACAAGGATGGTTAGCTTAACCTTCTTCAGGTGATTATTTACTTTTACACTCAATTGAATGACTGTGAGCTGCATTACGAGGAAGGTTCGATGGAGGGTTTATTGGAGAGGGGGTGTGGTTTTATGTGTTTTTGAATGAGGCCTTTGAATGATCTGAGTTGATTGAGGAATGTTGTTTGGTCTTATGGACGTTAAAAGTTCGTAGTCTCCTCGGGTTACTAAGGGAAGAAGGAAGAGATTCCCACATTTGATTTAATGAGTTCTCTAATATTGAGGATAAGGACTTGTTCCAGAGTGAAGTTGAGGACATGGGGTTTTCGAGTGGAACTAGAACAGGAGAGTACAATGGATAATCTGGGCAATTACCTGGCAGAGGATGCTGAGATGGACATTTGGAGAGCTACTGCTTACACAGATGCTTCACCATCTTCAGGTGATTATTTACTTTACACTCAATTGAATGACAGTAGGCTGCCTAGTCAGTTTTGTTGTAGGGTTCTTCCAGCCATAGCAATTTGTTGTGATATTGTATCACCTATTATTGTTTTATTTCGATTGCATCTATAGCTACAATGTTTTCAGAATCTATCATCAAGATTTGTTTCGGTGAAGGCATCTATCTGATGCAATTGTTTCATTTCTGTTATACTTAGATTCCCTACCATACCCAGTGGAATTATTTTTCTAATAGATATTTTGGATCTTCTATGCTATGGAATGACCATACAAAATGTAACAAATGTAACGATCGTTTCACTACTGAATAGTTGTAGGAAGTCCTTCCTGCTGGTGCAAGAAATTTGATCCCTGTACTTTGCCTTTGAGCTGGTTAATCATAGTTGTGTTGCCTTCAAATGAAAAGCCTGTTGCTTATGACCGATAATAGATAAAACTAGAAATCCTTTTTTCTAGGAAAGCTCTAATGCTTCCTGCAAATTTATATGTACCTGTATTTTCAATCTTATGTGGACCAGATTATTAGTGTGTTTGCCTTATTCGCAAATGGCTACTGTTTGATCTATTCCAGTTTCATGGGTTCTTAACTCGGGCTTCGGCAATTAGACCTAGAGATGATACGCCTTAAAAAAAAAAATCTAAAGCTTTGGTTCTTGTGTAAGATAATTGTGATGAGCGGATCCAGAGGCTTTTAGCATCGCCAACTCCACTCCCTGCTTCGTAGAAGACAGTGTACAGTGTGTTACTCTTTTTGAGTACCCGGTGATTTGGCCCTAAAACGACTGGGCCGGGTCCGGGTCTGACTTTTTGGCCCGAAACCAAAAGGTCATAGTAAAAAAAAGTATAAAAATGAACCAATTTGGAGTAAAAAACACAACAAGGCACCAAAGTTGAGCAAAATCGGAGTTGTTAACATGTTTGATTCAAATAGGAAAGTTCTGTTGCTTCCAGCAGTTGCAATGTGCACCTAGATTACTAGTTTGTTTACATTATTGGCAAATGGCTACTGAATGATCAGTTTAAGACTTTAAGTTTCATGGGTTCCTGACTCGGACTGGGGTGTTGCAAGGTTGCTGCTCGTAGATAATACTAGACATCCATTATAAAGAATTCATTCTCAGAGCACTCTCTTTGCTGTGAGACTAAGCTGCTGTGCTATAGTTCATTCCTTGTGTTCTTTTCTAAATTTGGTAATTGGTGTCCTGGCTGTGACTGACACAATTATTTCCCATCCTTTTCGTTTTCGCGCACCATGTCAAACATTTCATGTAAATGGTTACTGAGGCAGAATATAGGCTTGACGTTTTTAAGTTCCCTAGAAATGTATTGCTTTGTAGATTCAGTTGTTCACTTGTTCCTGCATAGTTTCGATTTTGACGCAGAAAGTGCTGGAAATAAGTGTGTCCAATTTTTTACTGCCTTTCATGATTCTCCTGGTCCAGCGCATGGTGACTTTTTATCATTTTTATATATCTTGTCATGTATTTCTTTGAGTATTATCATGACTCCTGAATCCTGATCCTCTAATTATGTTGTTAACATGCTTGATTGAAAAAGAGTGTCTTACTAGAGTTTTTTCCTATAATTGGTAGGTGTATTATTATGCTTCTTGGTTCAGTAATCTAGTTCAACTTTTGTTATTCACTATTGATAACAGTGAAGGGCAGAGAGGCTAGCTATTGCAAAATCTGTTTGGCTGATGTGGCGGTGGTTTGTTATAACAGTTGTACAGGGAGAATAACTATTGTGTATAAAGGCTGTCCTTTTTACAGGTTTTCATCATTCTCTATCATTAATCAATGAAAGCTGAGTGTTTCCCCAGAAAATTTTGCTTGCAAGTTCTGACTTAGTCTTCAAGCTCTTAGACTCTGTGAGGTTTCTTGGTCTCACATGGTATGAAAGTTGCTAGGTAAATCCTTGAAGTATTTCCCTGCAAAATCCTAACATCTGTTCTTCCTACATTTTAGTTCGTGTTCCTCAATTTTCGCACAAAATAGGCACAAAATTTACCTTGATTCTCAGATGAGATTTTGCTGACAGTTAGTACCTTGTTCTTGTTTTGAACAGAGGAATCCAGATATGTGATCATTTTATATTTCAAGGTCTTTGTTTTCTTGAGCTTTCATTGACCAGTAGTTAAACTCGGGAGTTTACAGCTGGCTTGTTCTGTTCTTGAATAGCTGAACTGGTCTTGAAGATCAGTTCAGTTTATGATCAGGATTTGAGAAAGATGTTGGTGATCCTTGAAGTATCTCTCATTTTATAAGGGGAAAACTGGAGACGAAATGCGACCACCTGCCAGATATGGGTGTTGGACATTCGGTTCAGAATACTGCTTATAGAGATCCTCTTTATCTTTCTTCTGGTGATCGACTTGGTATGCAGCTTGTTACTTCACTCTTTGTGGACGGTTATTTTCCTAACTGGAGTAGTGGTAAGTATGCGCTGTGGATATAAGAATAAGCTGGGGTTCTTCACTGAACTACACCTAGACAAGTACTGTAGTTGGTAAAGCTGATTGTCAGAGGTAAAATTGTTGTGATTTCGTGTTTAAATATTGGATAGTGAACTTAATAGTTGCTTGATTATGAGATACTTGATTTGTGAATTCTGCACAGCAGTTATGTGAGGTATTACTGAGAAGTACAGTCCACGATGATCATTGTCAGGGGAATTTGCGTGTGGCTGAATTTTACAAGCAGATAAAACTGGTTTGGGATGGAACTTGGAAGTGATGCTTGATAGGATAGAAGAGTTCCCTTCATGTTCCTGTGGCAGAATGAATTATTGTGCCTGTTACATTTTGAAGATTGTCATGGAGTCTGCTGGAAGAAGGATGACAATTTAGTTGAAGGATGTGGTGGAGGATCTGGTTGTTCCTTATACTCGCTGACAGTTTTAAGTTGAGCCATGGAGTTGGTTAAGGCGTATAACAAGAAAAATATTTTTTCAAGAGTAATGCGTGAAGTTGATATGCGGAAAGCTTATGCTTTCCTGAGTTCCTGGAATCGTCTTCTTCTATTAAGTCCTTAAATCTTTTAGGTTTCCTCCTATATTTAAAAAGTGGGTGATGGAATGTGTCTCTATGGCAAGCCACTGTTTCTTAGTTAATGGTAAAGTAACTGATTGGTTTCCATCTTGAGAAAGGACTACAACACGGCGACAGAATGTCTCCCTGTTTATTTGTGTCAGCCATACACTAGTACTTGAATACAAGTTTGCGGCAACTGGCTCTTAACCTCGATGTTTACTTCCAAACAAAGTGTAGAAAATTGGGCATAACTCATCCGACTTTTTGCTCTTCTTTGCACGAAAGAGACCTATTTTTGCTGAGATTTAGTTCACTGAGTTTAGAATTTCTGATTCTTATAGGGCAAATCCGCAAATGTATACTTGGGAAAAGTTTTCTCTGTTATGGCGGAGTTGTTGATGTTGATAATCAGGAAGTTTTGTGCTGTTTGGTTTCCAGGAAAGCTCTTTGCTGTTCAGGCACCTTGCGGTCCCATTAGATTCTAGAAAATTGGCATGGCAAGATCAGAGTGCTTATTGACGAGAGTGCTACAGTTCAATCCTGGACAGTCAGATTTCTTTGATATTGCTGAAGACTTTGGCTTATTAAGTTCGTCTTGTCTGACCTTTTTCAAGGTTCCACTTTTCCTTCTGCCTCAGGAAATGATTAATGGACTCATTGCAGTTTGTTGTCGGTCTTCCTATATAGACAGTTCGTAGTGAGATTTCTAAAGCGCGTCAGTGGCTTGGATGATTTGCGAGTCACCAAGTCTTAAAAATGTTAAGAGTCAACACTTAACAGGGCCTTTTTCCATGATCTCGAGGGTTAAAGGGAAGAAGCAGTTATCTGGGTTCTTGTCAGAGGTGATTAGATTTTATTTTGCTATCAATTGTTAGACAGTTAACTCGATAGTTGCTCCATTACAAGATAGCACTACTTTTGTGAGTCCAGCAGACCTGCACAGTAGTTGTGGAAATCACTGAGAGGGCGCACTTCCCCCCGGATCAAACAAATATCACAAGGATGATGCTTCTCCATCTAGCTTGCCGTTGAATTTCAGTGGTGCTGGAAGAAAGCCAAAATCAGGGTGTAGTAGTCGCATTTCCAGCATCATGTTAGCGGCACGGGGGTGTTTAACGCGGCCCCGGGATCTCGAACTCTAAATCCTAATTTGGGAAAGTAAAGGCTTTGGTTAAATGTGATCTTCATGATTGTGGTCGAGGCTAGAAGGTTGTTGGTGGCAGTGGGTACTCTGTTGGAGTGGAAAACCACCTGAAACGGGAGGTCCCTTTCTCAGAATCCTACTCACATATTTTGCAATGCATTTAGGGCTGTTAATATGATGAATGACTATGATTCAAGTAACAATACTTCCTGCTTTTAATTCATAACAATAATGGATCCGTGCCGAAGAAATACCGTCTCCCTTTGATAGTATAAAGTTATGTTATGGTTATGTGTGATTTAACTTGGATAATGAATTTGTCTTGAAAAATTTGCACAAAATATAATTTAAAGGAAAGCACTTTCTTATGCAAATCTAATAATACAATTTCAGTCATAATTCGAAAAAATGTTATGATCAAATCAAAGTTTAAAAATAATGGTATTTTATGAAATTTGCAATAAGTGTCTTTAGTGTCAGAAATTAGTTCACTTCGTATTACATACTCCAAAGTGCATAGTCTACCTTATAAGAAATCCCCCTATACAAAACTAGACTCTGAACATCTTTGAAGGACTATATTATGTGTTTTTTTTTGGTATATTGGAGTAGATAATACAGTAGAGGGATGGGTATATAAGATTTGAAACTCGGACAATTCTGAGTGGTTAAACTTAACTTTGCTCCTCAATGCATGAAGCATTGGCTACCAAAATTTTGTAACACTTTGACATAATAAGATATAATTCCGTAGGATCACATACACGGGGGTGTTTTAATTTCTATTTTACGGAGTATTATTTATACGACATGTTTTCTTTATCTTTTTTTTTCCATAACCTCTCTTGTTTTTCCCATCTTTTTCTAAAATTTTCTTATTCTTTCTTCTTTTTTTTTTGGATTTTACTTTTGGGTTTTAACATTATTTGTTTGGATAACTTAACTTTTCTTTTCTTTTTCTAAATTTTCTTTATTTTATAAATTTTTTCTTATTTTTTTTTCTCTTTTTAAAATAAACATAAGTTTAGGCGAATACGCCTTTACACATAAGATAAAACATATATCATGCACTGATGCACTCTCATGCACATTTAAACATTTTTATGTAATATATGTCATTATTGTGTGTGTACTTTTCCACACAGTTTTCGACAAATATGTTTTTGGATGTGAACCTTGGTGTATGTCATCTAGCCCCGCTAGCAAAAAGAAGCCATTTATGATTTATGTACCAAAAAAGAAGATCCCATCACTAATATTTAGGGCCAGCCCCTTTACTTTTCTTTTCTTTTCTTTTGGTGATGGAGAAGGATAGGTCGGCCAATCCTCCATCTTTAAGCTTCTTTTGGAAAAAGAAAGAAACAAAACAAGTCTAAATCATATGCTATTGTTTTCCCTCTCATTTTCCCTACTAACTAGAAAGAGGAAGTCTTTGGCTAGGATGAGAGGCAACTTCCTGGAATGGAGATGGTCATCCCGTCAATTCCATAACACACGATGACACGAGACACAAAACATGTGGTGTTGAATCTTTCTCTTCCCTCTCACAATTGGACACCTTCCCATCAGGAAATAGAACACCGACCTTTAATCAATACGGGATATTATGATAATGATAACGTTATTTAATAGCATAACGAAAGTAGCTCAACTGACATTAACAGAAGTTGGAATTTAGGGGAAATACCCCCTAAGAAATGGGCAAACCGACTAGCTAGAAGAGTCAGTCAAAAGTAACAATTAAATAAGCCATGTAACCATATAAGTAAGGAGTGTTCGAAGCTCAATGGTTCATCGTAAGATAGTTTATTGAAAAATATTGTAAACTTAACGTGCTAGGTGTAACTAAAAGTCTAAAAGCGTAACTAAAACGACAAATCAAAGATATCGTGAATTTCCATACCTCCAAAAATTAAGGCAATTACACATGCACATGATAAGCCTACTATTTCTTTATCCTTTTGTTTGCCTTCGGTAAAGCTATATCGGTCCCGTTAACGAGCTATTCGCGTAAATATGGAATTTTTGTTGTAAGAGTTAAAACTAAGTACTAACTATACATATGAGAAGATTGAGTATATTTAGTAACTTGTTATTGCTCATTTAAAAGTGTCAACATTTTATCATTGTTAATCAATAATTCTAAGACCCAGAGGACTACAAAAACTTGTTTTCATCTCCATTGGGCATAATTCTTAGAACTAGAGAATGTAAAGTAATAAGTAGCTATTTAGCTTATGTAACGTCACTAAATCCCCAACCAAATACACAAATAAAAAGTCACAACAAGACCACAATTCCAATCCATGGCATGACATGAAGCCAGAAACTAACCTTGCTTTGGACTTGTAAAAACTTGAGTCAAAAAAGTGATTGCTAGCAAGAATAAATGGGAAATGGTAAAAAACTTGAATTAGGTAAGCTAAAATAACTTACTATGAGTAACTAGAGTATGGAATTGAACATATATGACAAAAAATTAAACTAATAATTAATAGCCATGAGTCGATGAGCAACTAGAATTTGTTAAGTTCTTGGAATTTAATAGAACATTAAGCATTTGAAATGTATTGACGGGGTATTTAATGGTGCTACACTGTTGTTTTAATGGAGTTTCAATGTTATGTTGTTTGTGTGTCATGATCTTCTAGAGTTATAGGAGTTTGGAAGCATACAAGAGAGCACGAAAATGACGTCTTAGGTGAGGTAGTTGAATATTAACCGTTCCCGGTACGACATTGTGTAATGTTTGGTACTGTACGTTAGAACAACATTCGCAGATTTGGATTAATGGACTAAATCCTAATGCTGACTTTAACATGAGAGAATATGATGGTCGGTGAGTGTGAGGGACCGAGTGACACATGGCAGCTACACTGCCTCGACGCCTGCATATGAGATTTTGTTCACTTGACTAAACTTCAAGAACTACTAATTCGTAGGCCGCTTTAAAGAATAGAAATTCCAACTTGCAATAAACACTTCCTTCGATTCATTTTTTTTGTCACGTCTATTTAAAACATTATTTAAGACTATATATAATTCTATTATTACTAGCTCAAAATATATAACGCAAAAAATAAAAGAAAAAAACATATTTACATAAAAGTATTTATAAATGTAAATCTAACAATTATAATTTTTTTTAAATTTTTTTTAATTAATAATCAAAATATGACATCGACAAGTGCGAAAAAACACATGTGGGCATATGAGTGGATATGACTCCTTGCCACTTTTGCAAAGAGTAAAAGACTTCGAGAAAAGGATATATTATTATACTAATACTAGTTTTAATTAATATAGAACTTATAAGGTAAAATAAGCTACATAATGTCGTAAGTAGAAAATCTTCTTCATTAATATATTTTCATTCCCAACAATAAAAAAAAAATCACAATTTATTAAAATACATTATGTAGTGACGCCAAACCAAGACTCCTCTTGATTGTCTGGCTTGTCCAATATGTTTTTCCTCATCTTATCTTATTTTTGTGAGATTTCGTTAATATTTCATATTGAATACTCTGTTCAAAATGTTCAGGGATGTACGTCTAGTGTTTCAGCTAGCTGATATGGTGTAATCATCAAATTAAAAAAAAAAAAATTATCCAAGTGGGAGCTTGAATGAGACTGGCGCTTCAGCATAACTCACGAGGAGGCCGGAGAGTTGGGAGACTGTCTAATTATTCAAGAACAACTACATGGACATTTTGGTAATTGGCGTCGTATATTATGTTTACTGGCTTAATCCGGTTCTGCATATATAAACTTTATTTGTGGTCCGTGGATTATGTTTATGTGCGTAAGAGAGCCAACGAACACATACGAAGGAGTATCAAGTATGTTCAAGAACAGTCAAAGAACTTTTACCGCGAAAAAAAAAAAAACAGTCAAAGAACTTATATTACACATGTCATAAGCTAATCTCTAGAAAAATGCATCGTGGCAACGTTCATGTCTTCACCAAGTCTATATTACATAATTAATAACGTTGGTAAAGTTACACTACCATGAAAAATCGTACAATTATACTCATATTCAAATAATCCTAGAGATTGTATTAGTGGCACCGAATATATTTGATGATCTTACGTGATCAATTTTTTTTACAAAGCCACAGTAATTAAGTAACTTAGTATTCATGGCTTGGTGGGTCCAAAAAGAATTTCAAAATCGTCGTTAACCGTAGCCAACCACCTTATCTTAGTAATTAGTAGACATGGATGCCTATAAATTTGGCAGCCTCAGCACCGTATCTTCGCATCACCCTTTGTGTAATTAAACCATATATTCTCCTACAAGGGTATATTCAAGCTCTAGCAAACTCTTTAAAGTAGAAAGTTCAACTCCATATTCTCTTTAGTGAATATCATATCATCATCAATATATTCTTGTACTAAGAATCTTATTCATTAAGAATTTGGTACATATATTCTTCCCTTTGGTGTACATATAAACCACATTCCTTTGTTCTTTGTATAGATAATTCCACACAAAGCTAAAAAATTTCAAAATGACTCCAAGCTTAAGCAAAGCAGCTTCTGGTATGTCCGACGTTGTTGTTAAGGTTGACCATGATGGATGCAACTCATGTCCAGTGGCTGTTTCCTTGGATAAAACCAACTTCATGGTCAATGATCATGTGGTCCTGTCCGATGTCCCTCCCAACATCTCGGCCACTGCTACGTTGGATTCAGCTGGGCTCTTCGTAGGCTTTGATGCCTCAAAGCCGGCAGCGAGACACGTGGTGCCTATTGGCCAGCTCAAGGACATTCCCTTCATGAGCATTTTTAGGTTCAAGGTCTGGTGGACTACCCATTGGGTAGGGTCCAATGGCCGAGACCTCGAGCACGAGACCCAAATCCTCGTCCTTAAGTCGGACGAGGATTTGGGTCGGCCCTATGTTGTGATCATTCCACTGATCGAAGGCTCGTTTAGGGCCTCACTTCAACCGGGCCAGGATGATGACTATGTGGATGTGTGTGTTGAGAGTGGGTCGACGAAGGTGACAGGAGACTCATTTCGGTCCGTCATTTACTTGCAGGCTGGCCCTGACCCGTTTAGGTTGGTTAAGGATGCTATGAGGGTGGTCCAAGCCCATTTAGGGACGTTCAATGTCTTGGAGGAGAAATGTCCACCAGGAATTTTTGACAAGTTTGGTTGGTGTACATGGGATGCATTTTACCTCAAGGTGGAGCCTCATGGTGTGTGGGAAGGTGTTAAGGGTCTAGTGGACAACGGTATCCCACCGGGCCTTGTCCTCATTGATGATGGGTGGCAGTCCATCTGTCACGATGACGACCCGATTACCGACCAAGAGGGGATGAACCGGACCTCCGCTGGGGAACAAATGCCATGCAGGTTGATCAAGTATGAGGAGAACTACAAGTTTAGGGACTACACTAGCCAAAAGGATTTGGGTCCTGGTGATATGCCTAATAAGGGATTAGGGGCCTTTGTTAGGGACCTCAAGGAGGAGTTTAAGACTGTTGAGCATGTGTATGTTTGGCATGCTTTTATGGGCTACTGGGGTGGGGTTAGACCCAATGTTTCGAACCTGCCAGAGGCCAAAGTAATATCCCCGAAGCTCACGCCGGGTCTTGAGAAGACAATGGAGGATCTGGCCGTGGATAAGATCGTCAACAATGGTGTTGGACTGGTACAGCCCGACAAGGCCCATGAACTGTATGAAGGCTTGCACTCTCATTTGGAGGCTTGTGGTATTGATGGGGTCAAAGTTGATGTCATCCATGTAAGTTCAAGAGTTTTACTTTTACAAGTTGAAGATCTTAATTTGCCTTTGATGATAATGACTATTTCTTGCATTGCATGGTATTGAATACGGAGTATGTGTCACTATCAAAAGGGCTGAAATATTTCTATACGTATGGCTAGGAATTCATCTTGTCCTGGTTAAGAAATCTTCATTCTAACGTTAGTTGTTAGCCATGTAGCTTTTGTGTCGGCAAGCTATATATGGTTGATCTAATGTCAACTGATGTAACCATAATTAATAAAGATAATCGTCAAATCAAAACATATCAAGTAAAGAAATGCTACGAGTTAACAAACTTCCTGTTGAAAGCAATCTTATCTTTGCTAACAACCAAAAAATGCAATCTTCTTTGTCATGATTAAGACGTCATCCCTAGGATTCGTTAAATATGTTTTGTGAGTCTTCCTTGATAAACTACTCCCATCCGCATGAATCTCTTGTATGCTAGATTGCTAGTTCACCATGTATACTATATAGTAAAGAGCTGCTCAAAAACTTGACGAACAAGCGCCTTCGGCTACACACTTTTTTGCACTGGTCGAGATATACCACGTACCTTTCATAAGGAAACTTTATAAGAGTATACTTATTAAACATCCAGTTTAACATTGAATACTTCGTACATGAATAGTACATTTGATTTTAAGTTACGGAATGTGAGTTGTTCGTGCACCATGTGTATACATCGATTTTAACTTGGACTAGGGGAGTATAAGTTCTTGGTTCCATTATTCATGACAAACTTAAAAGAAAACTTGCTCTAATGTTCTTCTAGTTAACAAGCCAACTAGGGAAGCTTAAGCTGCTTATTACCTCATATGTATACATCGATTTTAACTTGGACTAGGGGAGTATGAGTTCTTGGTTCCATTATTCATGACAAACTTAAAAGAAAACTTGCTCTAATGTTCTTCTAGTTAACAAGCCAACTAGGGAAGCTTAAGCTGCTTATTACCTCATATCCGCTACCTTAAAAAACACCAATTGGAATCACTAATGTCACCAATAATAAGGTACTGACTTAGTTTGTGTTATCATATGGTGAGTACAGTTGTTGGAAATGATGGCAGAGGACTATGGAGGAAGAGTTGAACTTGCAAAAGTATACTACAAGGCAATAACAGAGTCAATAAGGAAGCATTTCAAGGGCAATGGTGTGATTGCTAGCATGGAACAATGCAATGATTTCATGCTCTTGGGTACTGAGGCCATCTGCCTTGGTCGTGTTGGTATGTCTAACATATATAATCTCATATATGTATAGTTAAGCTTGAGAATTGAGACTTCTAATTTTGACTCATAATATTGACTAAATAGTGCCTTTTTTGGTTGTAGGGGATGACTTCTGGCCCACTGATCCATATGGTGATATCAATGGTACATATTGGCTCCAAGGCTGTCATATGGTGCATTGCGCCTATAATAGCTTATGGATGGGTAACTTTATACACCCTGACTGGGACATGTTTCAGTCCACCCACCCCTGTGCCGAGTTTCATGCAGCTTCTCGTGCCATGTCTGGTGGCCCTATCTATATTAGTGATGCTGTGGGCAAGCACAACTATCCATTACTGCAGAGGCTCGTGTTGCCTGACGGTTCAATTCTCCGCTGCGATTACTACGCTCTTCCTACAAGGGATTGCCTTTTTGTTGATCCTTTGCATGATGGCAAAACAATGCTCAAAATTTGGAACCTTAACAAGGTACTTAACTAGGCATGCTCCTGGCATAATTCGACATTTCAATTACATCAAATCCTAAAGTAGTGCAAAATTAGGTTTATACTCCGTATTAACATGAAAGTCTCTCCATTAAGTGTTATGAGTAAGCATGTGGTTGCGTCCTGTTTGTTATCTGTAGTTTCTCTAGGTTGAGGTTTAATTTCTGTGTGTATTTCTCATTGCAGTTTAATGGAGTGCTGGGAGTTTTCAACTGTCAAGGAGGAGGTTGGAACCGTGAATTTCGAAGGAACCAATGTTACTCCGAGTATTCTAAACCAATTACGTGCAAGACAGGGCCAAAAGATGTAGAGTGGCAAAATGGTTTCAGACCGTTCCCCGTTGAAGGAGTGGAGTTGTTTGCCATGTACCTTTGCAAGGAAAACAAGCTAGTCCTCTCGAAACTATCTGACACCATACAAATATCGCTGGAGCCCTTTGCATACGAGCTGATTGTCGTCTCTCCAGTAACAGTTTTGCCCGGTGAATCAATCAAGTTTGCTCCTATAGGACTGGTGAACATGCTTAACTCTGGGGGCGCTGTTAAGTCCTTAAATGTCTTTGACGACGATGAGGAGAAACTGGTTCGTGTTGGAGTAAAAGGAGCAGGCAAAATGATGGTTTATGCATCAGAAAAGCCAAAAGCTTGTAGAGTTAATTGTGAAGTCATGGAATTCGAGTATGATGACAGTATGGTTAAGGTTCAGGTGTCATGGAACAATAACTCGGCTGGTTTTTCAATGGCTGAGTATGTGTTTTAAGCTTAAGAGGTTCAGGCATCATGGAACAAGAACTCGGCTGGTTTTTCAACGACTAAGTATATGTTTTGAGCTTTGATTGTGTATTCAAAACTCACTACCTATTCGGAAGTATTTCCATTCAAGAACTAGTTGGAAGTATAGTACTAAGCGTGAAACTAATTATATCTGATTATTGCATAAAGAGATTTCAACTTGCGAGATGGTGTATGGGATGAGTTCCCAGAAAATTAAGTGAACTGATTATGATTTTGTTCCATAATTTCCTCAATTTATTTTATTTTTCTTAAATACTACGGAGTACTTCGTATTTGACTGCAAATGAAATTACAGTTTGCATGAATTTCATCATGTTATTTAGGCCCAATCAGCACACCCGTTCCCAAGCTCATGTTCCTGACTTCCTGGTGAAGAACTACAGTACATCCTAATGGCTTATGTGACAGCTTGGGATGCATTGAAAATGCTATCTGAAGTATGGAGCAATAGTTCTAGCTCTAAGCCTCTAATGCTCCTACGGTACAGGATAGTCAGATACTCAGATCCCTTTTAGACACCCTAACGCAATAATGTATTGCTAACCAGACAAACTATATACGAACATCAAGTCTTAGATGCGATTATTTCACGGTGAGACACTTTCAAAAATAACATTCTCATATTTCAAAAATAATGCCTAAATATGCATCATTACTTTAGAAAAATAAAGACGTAATTCTTGATACCGTCTCATGGTGAAATAAAGTCATACAAGATCCTTTAGAGAAAAGTATTAGCAGACTATATGTGATGTTCTTTCTTCAATTGTGCGCTAATCGATAGGACTGCTTTTGCACTATTTTGCTCACTTTTATAAGATTGCCAAAGCGTCTATAAAAGTTCAAAAGAACTTTCAAAAGCATTTCATAATCATCTCAAGTACCATCGAAAAGCATGCATCATATCGCACAATAAACGATCCAAAACACCTGGTACCACAAAGAACCAACACTATCTAAAGTTTCATTTGCTGCTTTAGTGATGGTGAAGTTTCAGATATTTAGAAACGGATTTGATTTTTCAAGTAAACGCCTAAAAATCCAAAATAATCTTTCCAGTAGCAATACGCTCCATGTTACAGAATCTACATTAGTACACCGCATTGTTAACTCCGTAAACGTGGATGTTTAAGGGATAACATTTACACCATTATATTTACAGCATGCTATCTGGCTACAGATAGATCTGAAATATGACGTCAAATTTCTAACACTACAGAAAACACTGCATACAGACCTTAAACCCTATGATTGAAATCCAAGAAGTTCGGTTTCAGCTGCTTATGACTGGCAGATGGCTGATTAGGCATTTGAAACTGTTGTTGCTGTAACTGCTGCTGTGGCTGAGGCTGCTGATGATTCTGCTGGCCACCATAGGGGGTTACATTCTGGTGATGTGTTGGAAACTGAGGAAAGAGCCCCCTACCAGACGAACTGTTATTGCCAGGTGGTATTTGCCCAGTTGCTATCCTGAGCCTTTGAACTTCTTGCCTCAAGGCTTCATTCAGAGCTGCGACGGGTCATTAAGAAAAACAGTAGTCAGTAGAAAACAAATGAGTGAAACATGTAGGGAAAAATCATTTATACGTACATACTAAGTTCAGTCTTGTTATCATGTAGAGAGCGAGTAAACCAGCATTAGAATTTCTAAAATTGAAATGAAGTAATGCACAAATTTTGCAAAACAAGCATACCATCTCTGAGTTGTGCTTGCTGCTCCAAGGCCTGCAGACGTAGTTTGAGTTCCTTGTTTTCATTGTTCAGCCCCGAAGTGTCTCTCTGCATCATACAAACATAATGTCTTAGCCTTCAAAAAATATTGTTTTGCCTCGTAGCCTATTTGCACGAGGTTGGCAGAGATGTCATGGACTTTGTATACCACATGTATGGGCAAAATTCATAAAACGAACTGCCTTAACACTTGAAAAAAAAATTCTATTCTTGCACCAAAAATTATTTACAATCCTGCGGCTGTGTAACAAGTTCCATAATATTGAAGACCAGGTGTTAGTATTTTTGTTGTCTGCAAGGCACAGATTAACTTTCCTAGTATTCACGTAGTTTCGAGAATGAGACATGAAGCTGCCTTAGGATTCACAGCGAATACTTGAGGAGAAAAGTATACTCATAGATAGTATGAGAGGATTTCAGATTTTAGAGTACCCTAGTAGGTGTATTCCTTCTTTGATTTCCCTAATTTTCTTCATCCACAAATGCAACTTTAGAGTCCAGTCATTTTGGTCAAGTCACCTCAACTGTAATCCTGAACCCTAATGCAAAAAATATTGAAAGTATTCTGACCCTTACTATCAAAATGAAACATAGGAAAAAGCACATAGATTTCCGTGCCATTTCAGAGCCAGACTTTAGTTTCACATTTCTAGGAAAACGAACTTGAAATTTCCATACTGAAAAAAGGCTATATAATTTAGCCACTAAAACATAATTTACAACAAAGCTTTGGTTGTGAAGCCAAACTTCAAAAACTGCTTCACAATAGTCGTTAGCTAGACACTTAAGCTAATGATTCATTTGGCATCCATTGATTCATCTCTTACAATCAGATATAAGCACAGACGGTATATAAGACAACAATTTGAAGATGAAAACCAGAGTTACTTGATTCGGTGAAACCCCCCAATCCCTCCCCCCC
>CAAKMY010106379.1:25-18474 GCA_901111285.1 Corrigiola litoralis | reverse complement strand
TACTAAAATATTGGGGTGTCATAGTGAGCTTATGGGATGAGTTTAGGAAATTAGCTGGGATAATTGCTAAACCATGGGTAAACAGTGGTGACTTTAATAATGTTTTGTATTTTTTTTAGTGATAGAGTGAATGAGAACCTTGTTACTTTGCATGAAACAAAGGATTTCCAAAGGTGTATTGATGATATTTTTGTAACTAAAATGAAAAGGATTGGGTGCCAACATACTTGGTGTAACAAGCAGCTGGATGATCAAAGGAAATATTCTAAAATAGATTGGGTGTTTGCAAATGTAGAGTGGCAGATTACCTACGCTAATGCTATTGTTGATGTGCAGTTGCCAGGAATTTCAAACCACAACCCTATTCTTATATTAGTTCCAGAATAAGAGGTCAGGGTAAGAGACCTTTTAGATTCATGAACTTCTAAACTACTCATTATGATTTTATGAGTATAGTTAAGAGTAGTTGGAAAGCTGATGGAAGTTGTAGTAGCTTGGTTGGGGTAATGAGGAAATTGAAAAATCTGAAGCCTGAGCTTAAGAAGCTTAATTCTAGAGAGTTTGGCAATCTCTCTGATCGAGTTGTAAAAGGTAGGCAACACCTCTTCAACATTCAGGCAAGATTGGAGCATGACAGTTTTAATGCATAGTTAATCTTGGATGAAAAACAAGATATTATGGAGCTGCAGAGATGGAGTAAACTGGAAGAGAATTTGTTCAGACAAAAGTCTAGAGTGCAATGGGTCAAGTAGAGGGAGATACAAATTCAAAGTATTTCCATGTTGTTATGAAAGAGAGGAGGTCATTTAAACAATACACCATTTATACTCTTTAACCGGCCATAAGTTGGTAGTTAAGGAGATATTGAAAAGGAAGTGCTGAGTTTTCATAAAGTGTTGCTTGTCTCCTCTGCTAAAGAACATGTATAGGTTGATATAGAAGTTATGCAGAATGGCCCTTGTTTGGATAGAGCTCAGCAGCTAGCTTTAATTCAACCTGTGACAAGAATTGAGATTGAAAGTGCTCTAAAGGGTATAGGTAATAATAAAGCTCTTGGGTTAGATGGATTCAATGCTCTGTTCTTTTAAATTGCCTGGCCTATCATTGGAGAGGAGGTTACTCAGGTTGTGTTACAGTTTTTTGAATCTGATTTTATGCCTAATGAAGTGAACATTACAACTGTCACTTTAATTCCTAAAGTTGATCAACCTTCCTCTATAAAAGAATACAAACCTATATCTTCCTGTGTTATAATGTATAAGCTCATTGGCAAGATACTGGTTCGAAGACTTGCTGGGGTTGTGCATAAACTAGTTGATTCAAGTCAGTCAGCTTTCATCCTAGGGAGATCTATTCTGGATAACATAATCATGAGTCATGAGCTCATTAAGGGGTACACTGAGAAAGACCATATCTCCTCGATGCATGATCAAAGTTGATCTACAAAAAGCATATGACTCTGTTGAATGATGTTTTCTTGAACAGATGATGTATGCTTTGAAGTTTCCTGCAAATTAAAATTTATTCAGTGGGTGTTGGGTTGTGTTTTCTCAATGTCTTACTGTATCTTGGTCAATGGGATGATGACTCCATCTTTTAAGGCAAAAAGGGATTGAGACAGGGAGACCCCATGTCACCCTTATTGTTTGTGATTGCTATGGAGTAGCTTAATAGGATCATGAGAGGTGTGACTAAAAGTACATATTTTAGATATCATCCTAAGTGAAAAAAATGGGAATAACTCATCTTAACTTTGCTGATGATTTGCTATTTGTTTGCAAGGGGAATCTAGCAAGAATCAGTACTAACTCTGAATGGAGCTATTGAGAAATTCTCAAAAGCTGCTGGTCTTCATGGTAACATGATAAAAAGCTCTTTATATTGTGGAGGAGTTTCTGATGGTATGAAGAGTCTTATGTAAATCAAGCTAGGGTTGTCAGAAGGTAAACTACCGTTTAAATACTTAGGTGTACCTTTATCTGCAAGGAGGTTAACCATTATTTAATGCAAATCTCTGGTGGATAAGATTACATCCAAGATGGACAACTAGATTGCTTTCCTATGCTGGTAGAAAGCAACTATTACAGTCAGTTATGTTTGGTGTGCAAGCTTACTGGGCTCAAGTGTTCTCTATACCTAAGAAGTCATTGCTGAGATTGATGCTAAGATGAGATCTTTCTTATGGAGTGGGAGTTATGGTATAACAAGAAAATCACTTGTGAGCTGGGAGAGCTGTTGTACACCAAGAGCTGTAGGTGGCCTGAGTTTTAACAATCTTATCTAGTGGAACACAGCTGCTACCAGTAAGCTGTTATGGGCTTTGGCTCAGAATAAAGAAGTGCTTTGGGTTAAGTGGGTTCAAAGCTACTATATGAAGGGAGGTGCTAATGTGTGGGATATGAAAATACCTCAGAATGCTTCTTGGATCATAAGGAAGGTAGTCAAAACAAGAGAGAAGTTACAAGGTTTGAATAAGAATCGGTTTGCAGTTTATGCTAATGGTAGTTTCTATACTAGTTTGTGTTATAAGGTGTTGCAGGGGAGGGCTTAGCCAGTTCAGTGGAAGAGTATATTGGCAAGCAAGTATGTAGAGCCTAGACGTAACTTCATTCTATGGTTGTTCTTATGGCAAAGAGCAGCTACTAAAGACAGAGCTGTCAAGTGGAACCAAGTATGTGTGTTATGCAAGACTTGTGATGAATCAGCTGAACACCTACTGTTCCAGTGTTCTTATAGTTCAGACATTTGGTGCAGAATTTTGAAATGGTGGGGTGTTGTTAGACCTGCCTATGGATGGACAAATGAGATGAAGATAAAAGTAAGGATTTGCAGGAAGTCAGGAATATCTCCGATATCTACAGATGTATGATGGCTACAGGTATTTATTATGTCTGAAGTGAGAGGAACTCCAGGGTATTCAGACAGGAACTGAGGAGTTCAGAGGTGGTATTGAAGTGCATAGAACAGAGTTTATATACTAGATGTTGTAGTTCTAGTTCTTTGAGTGTTGTCATGTGTGATAGGGTTAGAATTTGAATCCCTAGTTGTTCTAGTTGTGTTTTTATGCATAACTCCGAGCACATGATGTTTGTTGGTATATGTGCAAGACCTTCCTAGAAGGGAGTGTATATGCATCCTCTAATGTTATGTAAGGAGTAGGCTTGTTTAGTGTTAGTACTTGGGATTGGTTAGGAGTGTGTTCCTACCATTTTACAAAAATCATGTACATTTGTTCATATTGGTTAATGAAAATTCATTTTACCAAAAAAAAAAAGAATAAATTAATATGATGCTTAATGAGTCAATTTTCATGGTCACATTACACTATAAGATATATATGCAAAATTTTTCTGTATAATCTGATTAGAAAAAAATAAAAATATAATGACTAAGACATATAGTAACTTTATGTGCATAACATGTATAATTAGAAAATTCTCATTTTTCACTTTATCAGTCGATCACTAAAATTACATATGGTCCTTTTTCTCCATATGAAACAATAATAATGATTGTAAAAGAATGAGGCTTGTCTCAAAGTTTGTTCAATTAGTTGGTAGTCTAATATTGTTTTTAACCATATTTTTAAATATAATCAATTTATTGTTAGGAAATATTGTTGTCAACATATCAAGTACATCTATACTATCTATCTATACTATATATATCTATTCAAAGGTGTTGCAAGCCTAGGAGCCTGCCACCTGTAACGCCACATCATTGCGACGTCATCGCCAACTTAGTAAACATTAATTCATGTTTTATTATTATTTATTTCATTCATAATGATGGATTATTTATTATTAACTAATTAATAAACTAAAATGTATCAATAACATTAATTATATTATTCCTACTAAATTTTAGTCTTCTACAATGATATTAAACCAAAACTATATATACTTATGAATTAGTATAATGAAGACCTCAAAACTCAACTTATGTTGCAAAATTTACAAAAAAGTAAAATGTGAACCAAATATAACCTAAAAGTACAACAAAAAATTCATGAAAAAGTTATCATGATACGACCTCGTGAATTTCACGGGACCAGATACTAGTTACAATTATATATCTAACTCATGTATATGAATGACTAATTACTTGTAAAGGTGCTATAATTTTTAATACATGTATTTTCTTTTTCATATGTTTGTTAAATATAAGCATGATCAGTCTCAAAGTGTTATTCATAAATATAATCCCATATAATAAAAATAAATAAGACCATCTTGCTTTGGAGCTTCACCTTATGTATTGAACTATTTCCATATAATATTTCTGGTAATAAATGAACATTCTCTACAATGGTGTGCATAAGAAGTTAGGTGATGAAATTTGTAAATGAATTAAATATACACCCCGATCGACCAAATTACATAGGATATAAAAATCACTCTTATCTTATTTATACTAATTCTTACAATCTTATTTTGAAGCTTGTTTATATTGACACATACATACATATCTAAATCCTCGAATGTTCTTAACAATAGACAAAACATTACGTCCATACCAAAACATTATCCCCTCCCTGACATGACAAAAAAGTAAACTAACTTTTATTACTTAACACTTCCAAATCCAAGAAATTCCAAATATAAAAAAAACTTACCGATCCACACACGCTTTCCAACCTCCTACCTTCAAAAATACACCAACTCACAACTCATATCTCAGATAACTGAAAAGTACACTAACTTTCATTACTCAACACTTACAAATCCAAAAATTCTTAATATAAGAACATAACACACCGGTCCACACACGATTTCCAACCTCCTACATCCAAAAATACACCAACTCACCACTGATAAGCAACTCTACCGTCATGCACTAATTTACCAATATCTCTTATTAGGTTCCATTCCAAAGACTTTTCACATCTAAAAAAGAAATAAAACCATTTCAAAGGTCAAAGAGAAAACGAAAGAAATTCTAAATTAAACTAAAAAAAAAAAGAAAAAGCATAAGTACATTCCAAAGACAACAATAGTAGAAAGAGTTGTCTGAAGAGAAGACAATACGATTCCTTGCTTGGTCTACAACTCCAATCCTTCCTTCGTGTCCTTGCCTTGTTTCCTTCCTTCTTTTCTCTCTCTTTTGCCGTCTCATAATTCCATTTTCCACCAGATTAACTAACCAACTCAACTCAAACAAACAGCACCTCCCAAACACACCCTTAACAACTACTTAACTGACTGACTGATCACATTTTCAGACAACTTTGTATCCACCGCTTCACTTCTGTCTCCCACCCAGCCAGGTCAGCATTTTCTTTACTCTCTTAATTTTACACTTTACCTTTTTATCATTATTGTTGTTGTTTCTTGTTATTCTTTTTGTTGGGTTGATTTGTTTGGAGTGGAGATATTAATATACTGTATTATTCCTGATTACAGGTAGTCGCTTTGTATAAGACGGTCCTACGATAGGAGGAGGAGGAGGGGGGGGGGTGAGGAGGGTGAGCTTCGGCACCATTTAATTGTACGAGTTACGATACGACCATCTTACCCAAGTGTTTTGCTTAGTTTAGAAAATGAGAAAGGAATTTTGGGGTTTCAGTTTGTGATTCTTTTTGTTGGTAATTTTTGGTGGGTTGGGTTGGGTTACTCTGCCTTGATTTATTTGGAGTATAAATGTTATACCCTTTACGGCCAATTACTTGCGTACGACGGTCCTACCATAGGAGGAGTTGGTGGGGGGGGGGGGGTTGAGCTTCGGCATCATCCAATCGTAACTCAGTACAATTTACGACCGACTTACCCAATGATTTTTAGACAAGTTATTTTTTCGTACTTTTTGAGGTTTTACTTGGTGATTCTTTATTTGGAGTATAGATATTATACCCTTTTTAGCCAATCACTTGCATAAGACGGTCCTACCATAGGAGGAGTTGGGGGTGGGGGGGGGGGGTGAGCTTTGGCACCGTCCAATTGTAACTCAGTACGATTTAGTGATTTACGACGACTTACCCAAGTGTTACTATATGTGTTTTTAACTCTATGGATTTGATTTTTAGACAAGTTTTTTTTTTTTTGCTTTTGGAAATGAGAAAGGAATTTTGAGGTTTTATTTGGTGATTCTTTATTTGGAGTATAGATACTATACCATTTTTAGGCAATCACTTGCTTAAGACGGTCTTACGATGGGGGGGGGGGGTAGGGGGGTGAGCCTTGACACCATCCAATCGTACGACCGTCTTGCCGAAGTGTAACTATATGTGTTTTTTACTCTATAGATTTGTTCTTTGGATTAATAATTTTCCTTGCTTGAGTAATGAGAAAGGATATTTGGGGTTTTACTTAGTGATTATGGTTGAATTATTGGGTGTTAATTTGTTTTTTTTTTTTTGTTATTGCAGGTATTGATGTGTGGGACCAGATTAAACCCTTCTCAGCTAGAAAATCAAGAATCATGGTTGTTTCGCGGAATTGGGTGGATTGTATAGTGTTAAATTTAGGGTTTGGTGGGGGTGTGTAGATGATATATGTCCTAGTTTGATTAGTTCAAAGTGGGTTGTGTTTATGCGGTTGTTGTAGAGTGGAATATTTTTCTGTAGAAGAGTGTAAGGTAGAATAAGTGTGTGTTTTTGATGGGGAATAAGCTGGGGAGAAAGCGGCAGGTGGTGGACGAGAAGTATACGAAGCCACAAGGGTTGTATCAGATTAAGGATGTGGATTACAAGAAGTTAAGGAAGCTTATTCTTGAGTCGAAGCTCGCCCCCTGTTACCCTGGTGGGGATGAGTGTGATTGTGGCCTGCTTGAAGAATGCCCCATTTGTTTTTTGGTTTGTATTTTCGCCAGGTTTATTTGCTGCGCAAATTTCAATTTATGTTTTAGTTGGTTCGATTGTTCCGTGCAATGGAGGAAAGTGAGGAATACTATGGTTAATTAATTGTATGTCAAAGATATAGATTTTGATCTTGGTAATAGCCAGTGGAACAATAAGTAATGGTAGTTGTCACCTGTTGGTTGAGTACTTATAAGTAGAATTTTGACTTTTTGTTTGGGATCATGCCATGTTGTTGACTTTCCAGAGGTTCTACGTAATTGTGTAGTATATGATAAGTACATAATTCTGGACTTTAGTGTCTTGAAGGCAATTTTACCTATGTGAATGTTATCTCACAAAGTTAGGGGTTTCAGAATGAAGAAAAATTATTTGGTTTAAATATGGAGGTAGTGCCCTAAAGAAACGAAATTAAGTATCGTCCCATTGTAGAGTGAGAATATAAGATATGTGGCTTGTGTTTACTATAGTATGCTGTTTGAATTCTCTAATTTCAGTTTTTGTAATTAAGCTGCTTTGCTTTTGTAGTATTACCCTACTCTCAATCGGTCAAGATGTTGTATGAAAAGCATATGTACAGGTACTTCAAAGTAAACTATCCAGATGGATTGTCCTTTTCTTTTAGTGACAAACAGATTTTACTTCGATTATACGTGATATTCAAAGTGGATTTGCTGACATTCTTTCTTTTGGTAACAGAATGTTTTCTACAGATGAAGAATCCAACTTCAACGAGACCTACACAGTATCCTTTTTTATGAGTCAAGCTTTTTCATTACGTTACAAAAGAAAGGTTGATTTTGCTGTTCCAGGTAGTGTCTATTTGAGATCGTCGTGTTTGAGGCTCGATATTACTTTTTTTATTCTTTTCCCGAAACAAGGCTCGATAGTACTTAACTTGTATTTAGATGCCCATTTTGTAAAACCTCAAATTATGCTGTGGAGTATAGGGGCGGTAAGTCAAAGGAGGAAAGAGGACAAGAGCAAATCGTGAGTGATAACTTTAGTATACTTATCGTATTTGACTGATACTGGCTCTGCAGTGTAATTTCTTATAGAAACTCGTTCTAATCTTTCTTTTTGACATTTGAAATAGGAAGAACAGAAGGTCATTGAAGCCAAGATTAGGATACGACAGCAGGAGCTTCAGGAAGAGGAAGAGAGAGATCACAAAAAAGAAGAAATAAGCTCTTCAAGTAGAGCTCCTCAAACAGAAAACACTGGTTGTAGCACATTTGGAGTTCTTGAGCGTGAAGAAACTATTGGCTCTCCCAAAGACTCAAGTTCCACACAAATGCTCCGACAAACTCAACATACAAGGCAAAACAGGTAAGCATTGGTCCACATCTCTATTTGGTGCAATGTGCTTTCTTTGAAAGAATAAAAACATAAAAGAATGTGTTATTTGTTTTTGCAACTATTTGTTTTTGTAAGAGAAGAGGAAAGTTATTAGCTTGAAGAAAATGGAAAGGTTTTGTTTACGTCCTTATGGTGCCAATGTTCCTTCTAAACAATAGTTTTCTTTTTGTTTAAATGGTTTGTTATTGTCATGTGGTCGTTTATAAGGATAAGGATGATTTGCTTGAACCCTTTCTTACCTCCTTTGAAAAGCGTTGCCGGGCTTAATAAGAATCAGTTGAAGCCATATTTGTTAGTTAGAATTTGTGTTAAGGACAACAAGATATGGTGAAAATTTCAAGCATCGGCAAGTGGGTGACCATTTAATCACAATTTTAGCAGTTGGTTGCTGCATCCCGAGATGAATGCCTGCGATTGTAGGGCAGCATAGGTAGTTGAGTTGGAAATGAACTAAAGCAGGAATTTGGAGAATGGTTGGGAAGATCTAACTATATCAGCCAGCCATTTTTGTCTTGGTTAGAGAGAATAGTATATAGTTTTATGCCATTGAGATGATGCCTCATATGTTGGATTACCTTTCTTAAATGAGTGTTTGTAAAGTATCTAAGGCCGGCTTGGAGTACTTAAAATCTCAAAGGAGTTTGGTGGTGAGAGAATGATTGCTATTTTTGTGTATTGGACATGATTCTGCATTCTGTGAATTGGGTTATCTCTTATCTGTGTTCGAGTTGGTGGAATTCACAAGCCTGGGTACAGAGTCTAAAATTTGCTGTGATCGCATTTTTTTTATATGTTCAATTGTTCACAAATAGGATTTACCTAATATTTGACTTTTGGAATGTCGGCTTTCCACGTGACTCTGTAGGGACTGTAGCTTTAGGTGCATGTTTTTTCTCCTTTTTTATAAATCCGATGAGGTTAGTATGGCAGAACTTTCTTCTTGTTACATTTCTGGACTCTGTGTTACTGCTACCATAGAAATAGATATGTTAGATTAGATGGTCAGAAATCAGCTATATTTTTTTTTTCTTAAGGCAAAGATGAAAAATAAGGATGGGTAGAGAATAGGGTACATGTCAAATTGTCAACGTAAAGTATGTGGTAGTCAATGGAAGTATTGATTGGCCAAAGAGACCTATGCTTTTGCGTAGGAAGACTACAAAATCCTGCAGAAGCATCTGACATATACATACTTAGATGGTAGCTGAGAAACCTCCAATCATGGGTTATATTCTTGAAGGTATCCTACTGCCTGACACTTCTGGAAGCTGTTTACACTGCAAAGAGAGGCAGAGAGCTACGCTCAAGTAATTTTGTTATCCCAAAGTTTACATATTTCCAAGAAACAGAGCACCTCTTCCCAGATATCCTACTTTCTAATGGAGCCCTGAAACCTTCTTCATGTACGACTAGCCATCAAGTGTCTAGTTTGTCACATCATTCACATAGACGTTTGGATTTGCAAAATTGGCTGTCTTGCTGTTGGGAGAGGTTACAGTTTCACTTGTTATTGTTTCATTCGATGAAATGGCTTCGGATTACGTGTTTTAACTTGAGATATGTTTATGATGTTTGCCGGGGAAGTTGCTTGGATGATCATGTTGTAAACCCTGCTGGTCATGCGGTCATGGCCATGAATACTTTGAGACTTATATGCATTGGAGTAAATTGGGAGAAGTTTGATTCATAAATTCTCTAGTATATTGCATCAGGTATCTGAGTAAGCGAGGAATGTATTATCTGAAAAGGATACGGTTCATTTCTTGTTTTTTTTTTCCCTGAGAGTGTCACAGTTGTTCACTTTTATCTTACAGTAAATGCTTGCTTTTTGACTTCTCTCCTACTGCCACCTTGCACCTACAATTTTTTTTTTTTTTTAACATGGGTGGCACTTAAGAGCGGCAAAATTGATATCGGATCAGATATGATGGAGAAATTCTCTAACAAAGACTCCTTCCCATTTGCTACTCAATTATTATCCCAAATTCCAGAAGATCACAGGACGCCTGGGCATTAAACTATTTATAACTTCTAAGCTTATTACACGAGAAAAAGTTAATGATATATCTAAGCAAAACTAGGCTGCTTTAATTATCATATTAGGTGAATGTCATCTACTACTGGAGAAGTTATTAAGTTTAACATCAAAAGCATGACTTGGTCCTGGACATCCAAATAATCTCATACTCCGTATCTAAGATTGCATCTTTTTCCTTTTGGGCAAAATTTGACCAGGTTTTTCAAAGAGGTGAGAAATAGAATCCTGTCCCATTGAACCCTGGTACCCAATATAGATGTATAGTAGCTTCTTCACTGAAAGGCTGAATGCCGGGGGAGGGGGGGGGGGGGACAGTTTATTAACAAGCTGGGCAATATGAGTCTCTAGAAAAGGTATTCAGGGCCGGTCCTACCTAGGCGGGGAACATCTTGAATAGCGGCAACTATATTGTATTCTAGGTTGTTCATGTTCTCTGTCATGATGCCTTAAATTTTTCCCGTCTCATTGGAAATATTTTTTCCCTCTATTTGGGAGTGGGATATATGAAGTTGGGTTGTTCTAATACTTTTCTATTCTTATATAACTGGAGTTGATCTTTCTCTTGCTGTCTTGTCGCAATCATGATAGTATGACAGTAAGTTTTAATGTAGTTAGAAACTTAGAATCCAAATGTAGTTGTTCTTGACTTGACCAGAGGAGAATATAAGACATTCTGGAATAGTTTTCATTATATAGTTTCTATTCTACATATGAAGGTATTTAGCTTATCATGGTGTCTGATATGACCTTAAGACTTAATGATGTAGGGTCTATTAGTCAGGGTACTAAATAAATATGGTTTGTGACTCACAGACAATCTTAAGAGTCAAATATGCCTGTCCTTTGAGTATGGGTCTGGAATAGTTGATGGAGAACACACATGAGGAGCAGCCTGGTGATACTCTATTAACCAGTAACTACCAATGACCCAAAGACAATCTTAAGAGTCGAATAAGGCCTCCTCTTTTGAGTAGGGCTCTGAAAGTAGTTTAAGGAGAACACACATGAGGAGCTGCCTGGCAATACTCTATTCTACCCTGTTACCATTAAAGACTTATGAGGTTTGCAAGAATGCAGTGTGGAGCTGATTGCAGATATTTTTTAACCTAAAGATGTTACTGGAAAAATGTCTCTGATTGGTCTTTTTGTTACTTCTAGAAATTTTTGCAGTTGATGTAACACCTTTGACATGTCAAGTAATTGCAAAAGGAAACGCTCAATTTGGGTAGAAAGACGTTAATTCAGGTGATGGTTGATGAGAAGCAATGTTGGTTGGTATTGTTTGTGCCCGTTAGCTATGTGACGGCATTGATTCCATTCACGGAAGTGACTACTTTGGCTTGCTGGTGATGGATAGTGGGAATCGTCCCGTCGTCCCGATCAGAAACCTGCCTATACGCAATGTTGAGTTTGTGAACTTTCAAGAACAATTTAAGTTATGAGCTCGTAGGTTTTGGAAATCCAACTTGTAGCCTTTGCTTGTGATCCGTGCTTTAAATGCCTCGACCCTTGAAACTATTGTTCCTAGTTTCAACATTTTTGAGTTCTCTGGGGATCTGTTGTTTAGATTCTGTCTTCTTGAATCAGTTTTGTGAGTCCTTTTCTTTTAATGGTGGATAGACACATCATGTGGAAATATTCAATATGAATTTTGTAGCAAAAATTAGCAGTCAGATAAGAGCTTTTATATTTCATTGTATTGTTGGTGTTTAAATCAAGATGAGTAAATGGGTAAAATATGAAAGAGCTGCAATTCAAATTAAATTGGGCCAAAAAAAAAAAAAAAACAAAGAACAGGAGAGACATCCCCTTGTGTATTGTGCATTCACATGGTAAGAGCATAACTAATGTGTTCGGGCCTGTACATGGATTTGCCTAACATTGGTCAAATAATGGTTGTAAATTGATATTAAGATTCTTTAGAGTGCTTTAGCTTAGATGAAATTAAATTAATGGTTTTCATTAGGCTAATGTCGTTCTAACTTCCATTGTGGTCTTTTATCTTACTTGAGAGACTTCAGGACTCTCGTGCTAGCACTCTTATATGTTTCCCCATTTTTCTTTTGGTTAGTCCCTGGTGCATCATGGATCTCTCTCTTTGGCTATTGGGTTTTCTCGTGTTCTAAGAACCATTTTTCTATCTTTGAAAGAGCAACTTTTACTTAACTTTGAAATCTCTCGCCGCAGATGACCTTTGATTTACAAGAAGTTGATATTCAAAACATTTGGGACTTTTGTTGACGTAAACTTGTTTCACAGTCAGAGCAAAATGTATTGTACGACTCCTGCATTTTCTAAATTTACCATTTGCCTGTATCCACATCACTTTCTGATGACTGACCTGAGTATTTGGGGCTCGTCATGGAATTCCATATGCAAGAAACAATTTGCGTTAGCTTGGTAAACTCCGAGAAACATATCAGCTTTACTCTACACTATGACTCTTAACAAAGTATATGCCGGTTAGGTGATTACGTCCTAAACATGAAGTAGAAAAGTTCCAATCAAAAAAATAAAATTGGTAAAATTGGATGTAATTGGGTTACTTGAAAAAGACAATAAGGAGAATAATTCTGGTAGATTTGCAAATGTTCATCTACACTATCAGTTATCATGCCCTTTGGAGTGAAAGAACCGGTACTTTTGACAGGCCAGCCATGGGATTCCTTTGATCTCGGGAGGACAGAAATCTTACCTTTTGCTCTGGACCATGGAATTTCCAACACATGGGCTTTAGATATACTCATTTATCCTTAAATTCCCGTTCATTTTATTGTTTTTTAAGTGAACAATTAGGCTTAGCGAGGTCCTATTCTGCCAAGTGACCTTTCAAACATCTGTTATTTGGTATGTCTTAGAACTTCTGTTCTATTATCGCAGGGGGAGGGAAGGGGGGGGGGGGTGATTTTGAAATATGTTTTGTAATGTGCCTGTGCCATGAAGTTTATCCTGTTTGTTTCTGTGTGGGAATAGATTAAATAGCATTTGTTTCTGTTTACGAATCAATTTAATATTGCTTTTAGCTTATATTGTTCCCCCTTGATATATTTATCTTTTATGCAGAGATGATGAATTTGACTTGGATCTTGAAGATATCATGGTTATGGAAGCAATCTGGCTATCTATACAGGTAAAATTGATGTCAGTGTACCTTGCTTATATAAATTGCTTTTCTCTCTTGGGCATGTAATTCCTTGTTAGAGCATTGTCGGTGCATCTAGAGTTGCCTCTATGCTTAGGGCGTATGTAAATTGCTTTTGTCTCTTGGGCATGTGATTCCTTGGTAGAGTGTTGCTGATGCATGTAGAGTTGCCTCTATGCTTAGAAACTTTCAGACACAAACTAAATTGATCCTGACCAGTGTGCTGGAGAAGATTCCAGGGACTTCCTCGAAACACTGATGCAAAACTATATTGTTGAGACTAGTTTGTGTTCCACTGCTCGTGTAAAATCCCTTCTTAATTTTTGTGATTAAAATCTTGCATAATAGATAGTTGTAAGGGAGTGCTGAGTTCTTGACCCTCCATTTGTAGTTGGGAAAGTCTTTTTGATGTTGACCCATGTTCACTTCTCTTGTCGCTAACTGTTTTTACATTGGAGTCGACTGATACGATAAGAGCATATGTTGCAAAACCACAATCAGCTTTTTTAAAGTTTTCTGGAGAAAGAAATTTTATTTCTGGAAGTTCATCTTGACTGATTTTAGCTGTTTGGTCCAAAGGCTCCATGAGACTCCTGCTTTTCTTCTTCTTTCCATATCCCTAGTGGTGACCTTAGGTTAAGCTTGCTTTAATTCTGCGGAGATTTGCTGGGCTTTTCTTAGCTGAAGCAACATTTCGTCGAAATTTATTGCAGATTTTACTGTTGTTCATTAGTACTAAGTTGGTGTCCTTTACCAAGAGGTGTCTGTGTCATTAACAATGATTGACCGAGGGGTCAAATTTGTGCAGGCCTTCAACGACCATGATTACAACCATGATTGACCAAGGGGTCAAAGCAAACAACGAGTAGTTTAGTAGTGGTTTGTTTAGTCCTTTACACTGTTGCTTAGAATCTTTCCAGTGAAAGACAACAATCTTAATGTTCGACGTTGCACTTTGGTTTTAGTCATGGTTTCACTAAACAGTAAAACATAAGCTGATTTTCGTCTTCTATAATTTGTTTTGCCTTCTTCTGTAATAATCTAGGAAAACGGAAGAGCAGAACATGCATCCCCTGCTGATGCCATGGCTGAGCCATATGCAGTTGGAGATCGCTATGTATCACCAGTGACAGCGCCAATGGCTGGATCATCATCATCATCCCCGTCCGGCGGTCTTGCATGTGCAATTGCAGCCCTTGCTGAACGTCAACAAGGGAACGGAGAATCGTCTGCTTATAGCAGCCATGTTTCACCTCTGGACATGCTTCCGAGCAGTAGCAGGAGTTCACAAAGGGTCAAGAAGACTCCACGACATCCTCCCGAGAACTTCTCATCTGCGAAGGAAATGTGTAACGCAAGGATGTTTGCTGAAGATTGTGGCTTGGACCATGCATCAGAGGTTCCTGAGGTGGGGACCAGTTATGTTAGCTCTGATGACTCCGAAAGTGAGGCTGTTATACTGCCACCACCACCACCATCTGTATCACTGTATTCTAGGCGGAATTCGAAGAGATTCAAAAACATTCAGAGGAAATATTCTTCTATTGAGCGAGGCGCTTTAAAGAATTCGCGTGATAAAAGAATGTTAGCCGAGGAATGGGAGTTTGATCGGCGCTCTGAGATTGCTGAGGCAGGGACCACATATGGTAGCTCTGATCAGTCAGATGAGGACACTCAAGCTACTCTGTTGCCCCCACCACTCCCTCCACCTCTTCCATTATATGATGCTCCCGGTACCAGCATCGCGTGTTCAGATAGTGGGGATGATGACACTGAGCACCTTGCCCGTTCAATGCCGCCACAATATGGTTCAAGTAGTGGCTTTCAGTCTAATGTCCCCGGCCCCATTATACCAGAGAGCTTTGAGGAACAGATGATGCTTGCCATGGCTGTTTCGCTAGCCGAGGCGCGAGCTATGACAACTGCTCAGGAAGTTGCATGGCAATAGAGTTGGTTCTCGCTATCATATCCATCTTTCCCCCCTCCCTCTTCACCCAGAAAGAAACCCAAAAAAAAAAAAAGAAATAGAAAGAGACCTTTGCCCCTTATTCTGTCTTCACACACGTATGTAAAAGTAGGAAATTGGAGAGTTAGATTTGTCCGGTTCTGATATTCTAATGATTGGTGCGCGTGTATTTTTCTCGTCTGGTATAATAAAGGATGTTTGATGCAAGTCTTGGTTGGTATGAGATTGTTAATGTTCATAATCTCCGTTTGTTGGGTTATGTTTTTATATTACTTCTGGCTTCATGCAAGTATCTACAAGAGGATATTGTCTATATGTATGAGGTTTGCACTTTGCAGACATTTTTTTTTTTTTTTTTTTTTAAGTTTCCAAACTCGATGGCTTTGGCTTCTACAATGGCGGGTTCCCATTGCTGCCCGAGTGCAGGCAAGCAGCTTGTGACTCGTGAGAGACCTTAACAATATCTCTGATCAATTTTTACGTTGTGGGACTTGTGGATAGCATTTCTCATCTTGCAATCAAAGAATTGAATGGATCCTTCCTATGGGAAAACGTTGGGACTTAGAGATTGATCAATTGAGTAGTCTAGAAAACCATAAGAGACTATTTGCATTTAGCTTGTTTAAAATCTACAAGCTTAGATGGGATATACATACATTTTCGGTCTTTGGTAACGTAAAGAAATTCATCAAGTAAAATAAGGTCTACATATCAACAAGAATTACAAAGTGGCGGAAAAGAAATTCAAAGGCCATGTTTGGTACACATTTTATTTGAGCTAAATACATGGGGTTTGAAAGTTCAAAATGCAATGAAGCGTGTTTAATTAGTAGTAGTGGTTTAGAAGCATAGGTTGGCAAGAACCCTAAAAATGGTCATATTTGATTTTGCATAATGTTGTAAATAGAAGTTTGCAAAAAGACAACTTTATCTGGTTGTTGGTAATACTACTGCATCTTCCGTCTTTTTACTCTCACACTTCTCCTCAGCTAGCATCTTATTTCTCTTATTTTCATTTTTTTCAATAATTCATACGGTGAAGGTATTTAAAGGTTGATATTTTATCTTCTTCTTTCATCACAACTTTGCATAGTTATCCAAGGATTTAATTGATTTTTTTGTTGTTTTATTTTATATATTTTACCTTTTTTATACCGTGAATCTGATTACATTTTTTAAATTTCAGAGTGGCAACAAGTGAAAACTATACAAAATATTTGTCCAGAAACAAGCATTACAAATGGCACAACAATTCATCTCCTTATAAGTTATTTATATGAAAATAATACCAACTATCATTTCTCAACTATTTTTTTTATAACCAAACACCTTTAGACAATCAACTAATGCAATCAAATAGTCAAACCAGGTGATCGTTATAAACAGGGTCAAAGACTTCTTTGATCTATTTTCCATGTGGCGAGCGCATATTATTGGTATTTGATTTGATATATGATATGTCAAAGAATTGGTTATCCAAATAATATCTAGGAAAATTTTATAAATGGTGCCCCGAGGTTAGGCGTAATTCACAATTGGTGTCCTCACATTTTTGTATTACCTTTTTGGTGCCCTGAGGTGTTAGTTGTAGGTCACCAAACGTGGATTTTTGTACTACATTTGACGGAAAAGCTAACGGTGTTAGTTGTAGGTCACCAAACGTGGATTATATAGTGATCTCAGGGCACCAAAAAGGTAATACAAAAATGTGAGGACACCAATTATGAATTACGTCTAACCTCAGGGCACCATTTATGAAATTTTCCTAATATCTATCACTATCAAAAGTTAAAATCACTCAAAGCACTTAAATCGACTACTAAAGGGTTGTTCTAGTTTAACTAAAGGGCTGATCCTAGGCCTATTTTTTACACTGCTTTTTATTTTATTTTCAGAAAAGTTCAAGAGAGTTCATAAAATTCAGAAAAGTACAAAAAGTTACAAAAGTTCAGAAAGTTATAGTTCATAAACAATTAAAAAACTAATGTATAGATATACACTACAAATAAAAAGTTCAAAAAATAATGAAAAATTCAGAAAAATTGAAACAAAAAACACCAAAACAAAAGAATATAGAGAACATGCCCAAAGCACATAAACAATGTGTGTTAGCAATCAAATTTGATTATTTGTGTGACACCTGAAAATTGTATTTATAAAATAGATGCTGAAAGAGTGAAATTAGTTCGCAAATTTTGCATCTTCTTATATGTTTGTATAAGCAAATGAGGTCTGGAGTATGAAGATCACATTCTGTATATATCAATGAACTTCCCTTCTCATAGAGGTAAGTCGGTAACTGACTTCAATAATAGTTATAGATTATTCGCAAAGGGGGAAAGGGACCACACTAAATGTATCACGTTATGTTCTTTTTGGTCCATGTGTATCACCCCACATTGATGTTGTCATGTAAATATCAGGAGCAGAAGCGCCTTCTAAAAATGGTTTATCCGGTCAGACGACACTGGCGTCTGCCTATTTATCTAGTCTAGTGAATCTGTAAATGTAGTTATATTGTCTTCCTTGATTGTCTGGCGGTGAATGGAAAGCAGGAGCGGGTTGCCGGGTTGGTGAGGTGATCTGGCGATGTCCTTCGAAATAGAAAGCTCAGTCGTTGCATTTAATGGGGAAACCATGCATGTTTGTGTAAATGCATGCAGGGCCTTGGAGCAATTCTTTTTTCTTTAATAATAATACTAAGCATATACGGAAATGTAACCCTTCTAATTTGATGCGGTGTATTCTCTATCTGAGTGACATTTTCGATTCCGTATGCCTGCATCATTATAGTGAGATCTTATAAGTAGGTGTATGCATGAGTTGAGTCGAGTCTCGAATCGAGTAGCGGCCTGCTCATATTTGTTTATGGAGGATTGGAGGCTTACTAAATGTAACACGATTTTGGTTAAACGCATCACAAATAAAATTATTTTCATGCAACTTTCAAGTTCACCCTTATGTTATTATCAATCCATGACTTGAAGACCCTTAACTCCCCCGCCCCGCCCCAGCGGCACCCTCCCCATTACTCCTTATTTTTCAAAACAGTTGCAGTTCATAAACCACTCTTATCATTCCGAAACATCTCTCTTTACCACAACTACACAAGTGCCTTCAAATGAAGGGGTGAAATTAAAAAAAAAAAAAA